>JARACY010000761.1:0-77237 GCA_029255725.1 Scrobipalpa atriplicella | reverse complement strand
AAATTAGCTTAATGATATGGTAATCACAGAGATGATGATAATTATGTGAATGTTATTATTTTTTCTAGATTCGCATAAACTTTCAGGTGAATTTAAGTAGCATAATAGAGGTAGGTACCATTCATTGGGCGCTTTTCCACTAGACGGCACGTCAACGGCAACGGCGACGGCACGGCGACGATCACGTGACAATATTTATGGGAATCGATGACATGCCGTGACGGTGCCGTGCCGGCAAGTGGAAAAGCGTGTCATATAATTTCATTGATTTTCATACATTATCTCACCTACGATATCGTCGACGGTACCGTGCCGTCGCCGTTGCCGTTGACGTGCCGTCTAGTGGAAAAGCGCCCATTGAGTACCATTTAAAACACAATTTGAAATAGATTTGCGACCTTCCTTATTCAAAATATTTATTAATTTGCACTCTAGTCATTTAAAAAAAACTTGAAAATAATAAGAATCCGTTAACTTCTAACAAAATATAAACTCTTCTGTTATTTAGATAGTGTATACCGTTTTAACAAATTACAGGCTGACTGATGTGAAAAAAATACCTCTGATCGCCTTAAGGTAAATAAAAAATAAAAACATTATTTATTTTTCTTAATTTTTCTTAGTTTCACTTCAAAAACTCCTATAATATCCTATATATTTATGCTGAAAAAGGAGCCTGGTTCTACCTTCTTTGCTATTCTCATCAGAAATATAAATACTGAAGCAAATTATACTATGCGAAACGTAACAATCTTGTTTTTGCTCAGCCACATAATTAATTACAATAATCGCACTTAAAATCAATGTAAAACACTTGTACTAAGATAGCACATTGGAAGTTGACATATCAATAATAGACGTACAAATTATGCGTGAGTTCATTATGTCTACTTTTAATTAGTTCTGAGTGATATATTGCCCTCTGCGTGATACTAGGTGCTAGGTGTAATGTAGTGGAGCACGCACAAGTTACATTGATCATGTTGTACTTAGAATAAACATACATACATATAATCACGCCTTTATTCCGAAGGGGTAGGCAGAGCGTAAACGACCAAAGAAAAGGTCGTTCCGCCACGTCTGACAAGTTTAGAGGGCAATTTTAGGCTGAAATGTGTATCGCTATAGTGACAGATTGTCAGCCTATCGCCTAAATTGCAATACACTGGAACCCTCGAAACCCTTAGCTGGTTTTTGCAGCATGCCCGGGAGGAAATGCAGCTGGCACATTCTGTGTTTTTCTATCACTCCCAGTCCAGCATGGAAGGAAATAGAATTAAATACGTAAATATTAAATTGGAAGACTGACTTGAAGTATTTATGTGACATCACATTTGTAAAAGATTTTTTAATCAAAGAACTACAATATACACAAATATCTAATTCGCCTTTTTGATATTTGTTAATTCTTTTCAAGTAGGCCTCTGACATGGTTTTAGTTACGACTACTCTACTCAACGACCACAAAATACCTATGTTACAGGAAGTTTTATTGTTGAGTAATATTAGGTTTTATGAAGGTCTCAAATAATTGAACCACATTAATGGATTTGTCGTACTACTCCTTACTCCACTACTAAAAAGGCAAAACATTACTATAGTGAACACCTATAAAAAGAATATAATACAACGTTGAAGTATTTTATTTTAAAAGCCCGCTATAAACAATCACTTAAAATTTTTCATTTTTTGCCTTGCTACTTAATCATCGCTTATTATCTGACATTTATAAGAACAATAATTTTACTTTTAATTCCTTAAAATACCATAATTTGTCACATCACTGACAAGATTGCAGTTATCTGGATGCGGAAGGCTATAGCACACCGAAAGTAATTGTTTTGATGTCATTTATAATATTTTTTGTGTCGTACCTATAATATGTTGGATTTCAACATATTTTCTTGCTGGAATTTTTGTGAGTGCGAGTCAAATACCTATGTCAGCCCGTCGCGAAAGTGAGTAAAGCCTCTTAACTGGCATAAATTGAACTAAGTGCGACTATGGTACTACCCATAGCGCAGCGAATTTACACAAATATGTGAGTAGAAAAAACCCTTGTTTAAAATTCGAACGAATGATCATTCTTCAAGAACTCTACTATTTTTAAAGTAACGCACTATAGTTTTCTTCACATCAAACGGGCCTCTTGGCTTTATTCTGTTCAATAAAATAAAACAACGTCCGTATAATATAATGTATATTGGTGCAAAATAGTAGATTCATAGACTAGGGTGGAAGAGAATCAATTCCCGAGGTAGTTAGACGCCCGAGCGCAGCGAGGGCGGCTATAGTCCGAGAGGAATTGATTCTTCTACCCGTGGCAATGACTCTACTTTTCATTTAGAATATGAGGAAAATAAAACTAGTCGTTAATACAAACTAAGTATTTATTGTTAATAAAGTAGGTACCTATTTAAAATTAATAGTCATATTGGTACAATTATATTTTTTAATTTTGTCGCGGCACTCGCATCGCAAGTTTGCGCTAAATTCACACTGGCCAGTGACACTAGCTGGTTAAAAAGTCACGACATTTCATAAAGTTTTTTTTTTAATATGAAAAAAAGTCTTCACAGCTGACAGCAATTCAAGCAGTTCTATTTTTAAAGTTCATTCCCGCCCTAGGGTGGGGATGAAATTTGTATGAGTTATTCCTTCCCTGTGAAAGGAAAGCAGCATCTTCCACCCAATAGTCAGATCAAAACAACACTACTTTCCGAGTATGAGAAATGAAAAATACATATCACCTTGTAGGTCATTACCACGTCATACTGCACTGTAAGAAAAGTACCTACTTCCTTCGATTCACAACGATACAATTCAAGATCGTATTGAGAAATCATATCGATTTTTTAATGGTTTTAAACTATAAAACAAAGATAAAAAGTTCAAGTTCAAGAAATCCAGTTATGCACTAATGAGATGACTCAAAAACTGCGTGAAACAAAGAGTTTAATCCATAAGAAGCGGTATGCATGGTACCTAATAAGGTTACCTAGGTATAAAGTTGTTAATTTTTTGTTATGCGTAAAGACTTGTTTTTGAGTATAAATTGATGATCGATCACGAAACAGTTTGATTGATCAACGAAGATGATAAAGGATGACAACATTATTGTATTGACTGAGTATAGGCCATATAAACAATTATACCAAAATATAATATATAGGTAGGTAGGTATATCACCTACCTACAACCTGCAACTTGATCAGCTAAAAGGTCCATATTTCGGGAATAACTTACAAAGAAAGGTTGTCTAATTTTATGAGTAGGAGAGCCGTAAGGAGAGCACACTTCTAAACTAAACTATTGTACCTACTTGGTTTAACATTTTATAGCTATAGGTGGAACTGCGACTTAGAAACTCGTGCATTGCAACATCAATGCGATACTTAGATAAATAACAACAAATCAGTCTCAATATTGCATGTCTCAATCTCAAAACCTAGCTCAAATTTGCGATTTCTGGCTCTAATTGGATAATAGCTCATAGTTCTATCCATTAGTGCGTAGCCATCGGAACAGAGAGTCGATACTAGATTAACCACAGACGAAATATCAAGGAGAGAACTACGCTAACAAGCGGCTGACGTGACGCCTGACACACGTAAAGCTCGCAACATCCAGGACCCGTACGGGTACGCTACACTGACGAGATCAAAATGAGTGCTTTAATAGATGGTATAGCCCTCGATCCGTTGAGGGCACGACTTAACTAAATCATGACTAAAATTATTGCTGTACTTTTCTGTTCTCTCAGAATAGAAAAGAATAGGTGACCATTTTGGTCAAGATTTTATGATGTTTGTGTGTTAATTAATTGCCCCCATTGTTAATATAAGATGGGAAGGCCGTTCCCAGTATCTGATATTTAGGTACATACTTATTCAGAAACTTTTCCATGAAAGTTTAGAAACATAAAAAAACTTTTTGGAAGTGTCTTTTCCAGAGTTTTGCATCTTGTCGTATTTTGTGACTCTCACTTTAATCTAAGTAGATGCTACGACTTAGCTACCGCAATCTGTAGGTATCGTATCCGGTCGCGAATCCGCGGCAAAATTTAAAAACAATGTTAAAGAGAACTCTTCTCCTGCTACTTGATCGGTGAAATAAACAAAAAGTATCAAAAAGTGTTAGCTGGAGCGGATCCGAGAGAAACCCCGCAGCCAAAGTGTTAATGACCTTGACAGATATAGGTTTTTTTTTTCTTTACGTAGTAAACAGATACGAAGATTACGCCATTCTGTAAACGCTCTACATTTTTCAAGTAATTGTTTTTTTTTATGATTTTTGTTTGCGGAAGTAGCAAAGCGTAAAGAATTTACATGAATAGCAATGTTATATTTAAATGGATAGAAAAATGCGATTACGAGAACCTTGGAAGAAAATTAGAAATTTAAATAGTGAGCCTGAAGACTTCGAGTTGGTTTACGAGTTGGTGTAGGACCCGATGAACCCAAGTGTCAGAGATTTCTGAAGACTGAAAAACGTGAGGGTCTTTCTGAATTGCTTTCGGAATACATTGGCAATGTTTAATCCAGAATACTCGGTAAGCTGTAATTAAGTATGGAAGCACTATTTTCGAGATTAATCAAGTCATTCATCACTACTACTTGTTAAATTAGTTACATGTACGTACCTATAAAACTTTTTATTAAAATTACTAAAACCAAGGATTAATGCAAGGGTAATTCAAGCAATGACAAGATTTTTAAGAGTCTAATAAGATATGAATTTTTGGTATAACAATCCATGTATTACATTCCTAAGAACTAAACTCAAGTTGTTAACAACCATTGTGACCTCTACGTGCACGTTGTGTAAGATTTATTTCGCTCATACCATTGCAATGTTTGTTTAATTTATTTTGTTAACGGGCTCTTATCACGATAGTACCTAATGAGGCTTTATCTTTTTGATTGTTATGGCGCTAGATAAAGAGACCTCGAGATTTACGAAGTCTCAAGCCAAGAGTAGAACACAGGTAGATTTTAGACAAGTTTTATTTTTACTATGGATTTGCTTTTGAGTGTCTAGGTCTATAATAGTACATACCTACTTTATGGAGTATTACATACACACATACATAAAGTCACGCTTTACGGGGTAGGCAGTGCGTAAAACGCCACGTAAAAGACGCCTACGCCAGACAAAAATTTACGGCAATTTTAGATTGTAATGTCCTTCGCTGTAATGACCATCGGTTATCAGCCCATATAGGTTCGAATCCCTTTTGGAGTATTCACAGTGGAAAAAAAATTGTATTTTTCTCTCTTCTTCTTCTATCAAGTGGAAAAGGACTTTTCTAAAACAGTCTATAGAGTCTACCTTGCTTGTTATTTAATTAATCTAATCAATTTGTATATTTAATTACTTAACTTAGTTTAATCTAAACGGATTCTAATTTCCATATTTATATTATAAACGATAATTTTATTAACTTAAAACTTGTTTAAATTTATTTACGATCAATAATGCTCCCGATAGATCTATTTATCATATCGATATTTCTTTTCCCATTATGTCGGGCTGAGTGATCTATAGATCGTGATTTATAGATCTTTACCAATGGCTGATACAGTTCGGTGTCGGATTAGTCGTGTTTCGGCTGTAAATCTTGGCAATTATCATATTATTGTGTCTGTGAATGGGACAAATGGTTAGGGAGCTTGCACACTGGAGAAGGCCTTTTTATGGTATATCTATTGTGGTCTATAAATATAAATTAAGCGTGGCAACAATGGCAAATAGGTCTATATTCTGCAATGGACTATTAGAAGTTGTGTTGTGATAGAGGTGAGTGATGCTTGTGATAGGCTATTCACTCAAGCTATCTTTTGTCAATGATATTGAGACAGAGTGAATAATAGAATCAGCTCATCTGTTAAGCTCATTCAAAAGTTAATCACTTAAGACACCAGCATTCCTACACGACGGAACAGCAAGTTGCTACTCGTAGGTGCGAGACGCAGGTGGAACCTGCAATTTTTGCGAAACCTTTACCGTTTATATGGGTCGTTGAGCCTGACTTTTACTCAGGGAAGCCTAACTGGGATACCTACGAAATATAGGTATGTATTGAAAATCATCATCATCATCAGCCACAACAGTCCACTGCTGGTGAGCCTCTCCAAAATTGGAGGTATATGCCGTACTCACCACGCTTGGCAGGCGGGTTGGTGAGCGCAGTAGAAGTTTTCCATTCACAGGGAACGCTGCTGCCCATTCCCTGGATTTATACCTTAGTCGCCTTTTACGACACCCGCAGAAAGTTATGGGGTGATACTATTCTAACCCGGCACCGCACGTAAAAAGTATTATAAATGTGTTGATCTTAATATTATTCAGCCATGATATACTGTCCCCTACATTCCACCAAATAAGAACGCAGCCTGATCCCGCACGATATTGTTTTACGAGCATTGTATTTAAATTGGCCGCGTATTTCCTACTTCAGCCGTATGACACGGCGGCGACCTGTTTTGGTGCAACAAGGGCTGGGTACCAAAAAATATTGCTATATCTATCTTAATTTCTTTAATGGACATGAGCCTAACCCCAAATAAAATTGGCAGCGTATTTCCTATTTCAGCCGTATGACACCGGCGACCGGTGGTATAGTTTTGGTACAACAACGATTGGGTCATGTACCAAAAATTATTCCTACCCAGAAACTTTTGAACGACTATCGCTGGACATGGCCTACCCCAAAATCACGTAGGTATTTGTATTGCCTACTTCAGTCGTAAGCAACCGCGGCGACTGGCTGTTTTGGTACATCAAGGGCTGGGTACCAAAAATGATCAGACCAGAAACGCTCATGCGTATTCTTCTTCAGCCGTATGAGGTGTAGAACGACCATTTATTCAAGATCATGACCCCATTAGAGGGGTGATTTGATTTTCGTTTGCTGTCTCTTTACAAATCAATTAAAAGAGGTCTTCATCTCTGACACTTTTAGTATGCCTATACATGGGGATGGGATGGGAAAGTCCAATGTCTTTTATTGTATTCCAACATATATATTTAATGAAAAACTGTTTAGTTTCTTGAGTGGAACATGATCGTAATCTATTTTAAATTAACCCCTAGGCTACCGCTGGTACGACGTATGTACCAGCACTTTTGTTACCTATATCTACCGCTGGTACGACGTATGTACCAGCAACACGCGCCACGTGACTCGCGGTTATAGCCTTATATCTCTAGAAATAATGGTCAGATTCGTTTGAAAATTACTTTTTTGGATTCAGCGTGAAGTTAACTACAAGATAGCATAAAAATATTTCGGTGTTTAAAACGAACTTAGCCACAATTCAAACCGAAAGTCAGCGAAAAAAAGGGGCCTCTCGCGGGCGTGGTTCGCCAGCGAAATATGTCAGTCGGCGATTGTTTTTGTATGTATTGTGGTGTTATTATTATTTTTAAATCGTTTTTAGACAAAATTAACACAAAATAAAGCATTGTGAGCAACAAATAGTTATATGTAAGTAACCGAAAAAAAAATCCGAAGTTTATGCGCCAATTTTGCAAAAAAATTGCAACATGTCCCAACTCTAACGCTCATTATACTAAATAAACAAAGTTTAGAGTAACATAAACACTACTGCTTGTATTTATGAAAGTCACTCAAATTTGATACTAGTTTTATGTACAGTTTTAAGTCGCCTGTCTTACTCAGTCTAATTTTTAGTTGCTACTTAGGAACGCTATCACGACTCAGACTTCAGCCGAGTCGCTCCTAATTTATAAACATTATAATTCATATTTAAAACGCGGGCGCGCACTCGAGATGGGTCGCTAATCACGTATAAGTTAATTGTGGTCTGGAGTTGACTTATGTTCGTATCAGCCATGTGTTTTGCGCCATTTTGGATTGTTCAGTCATAACGGGGTGTATGGAGATGTTATACAGGGTGTTAAAATCAACAATACGGGGTGTATGGAGAAGTTATACAGGGTGTTAAAATCAAAAATACGGGGTGTATGGGGAAGTTATACAGGGTGTTAAAATCAACTAGACGGGTGTATGTGGAAGTTAAACAGGGTGTTAAAATTAACTATACGGGGTGTATGGGAAAGTTATACAGGGTGTTAAAAACAACTATACGGGTGTATGTGGAAGTTAAACAGGGTGTTAAAATTAACTATACGGGGTGTATGGGAAAGTTATACAGGGTGTTAAAAACAACTATACGGGGTGTATGAAAAGTTATACAGGGTGTTAAAATCAACTTTACAGGGTGTCAAAATCAACTTTACTCTGTGTATGTGGAAGTTATACAGGGTGTTAAAATCAACTTTACGGAGTGTAAGGGAAAGTTATACAGGGTGTTAAAATCAACTATACGGGGTGTATGAGAAGTTGTACAGGGTGTTAAAAACAACTATACGGGATGTATGGAAAGTTATACAGGGTGTTAAAATCAACTTTACAGGGTGTATAGAGAAGTTATACAGGGTGTCAAAATCAACTTTACTCTGTGTATGTGGAAGTTGTTTTTAACCCTGTAAAGTTGATTTTAACACCCTGTATAACTTTCCATACACCCTGTATAGTTGATTTTAACACACTGTATAACTTTCCATACACCCTGTATAGTTGATTTTAACACCCTGTATAACTTTCCATACACCCTGTATAGTTGATTTTAACACCCTGTACAACTTTCCCTTACACCCCGTAAAGTTTATTTTAACACCCTGTATAACCTCCCCATACACCCTGTTAAGTTGATTTTAACACCCTGTATAACTTTCCATACACCCTGTATAGTTGATTTTAACACCCTGTATAACTTTCCATACACCCTGTATAGTTGATTTAACACCCTGTACAACTTTCCCTTACACCCCGTAAAGTTGATTTTAACACCCTGTATAACTTTCCCTTACACCCCGTAAAGTTGATTTTAACACCCTGTATAACCTCCCCATACACCCTGTTAAGTTGATTTTAACACCATGTATAACTTCCCTATACACCCAGTAAAGTTGATTTTAACACCCTGTACAACTTTCCCTTACACCCCGTAAAGTTGATTTTAACACCCTGTATAACGTCCCCATACATCCCGTATAGTTGCTTTTAACACCCTGTATAACCTCCCCATACATCTCGTATAGTTAATTTTTAACAGCCTGTATAACTTCCCCATACACCCCGTATAGTTGATTTTAGCACTCTGTATAACTTCCCCAGTCAATCAAGTTATTCAGCCTACATTGTCCTAGCCCAACTGGGGAAAATCTGATGGAATGCAGCCTCGACACTGGCTGATTTGCCAGTTGCATTAGCCAAAAAAGTTAAAAGAAGAAGAAAAAGACTGACCCACGATTATGAAATCGATTTAGCTGATACGTACCTGATTTGAGTGCGGTTGCGTTTATAAATTAACAAGCTACTCAAGTTCTGAGTAAAAGTTTAATTTAAACTTGCTTGATCGACTCCCAAGTGCGGTTCTGAGTCTCGACTATAATTGCGACCCTACAAGTCATTCATTTAGATATCTGAGTCGACAAAAAACATAACAAGGACCCACTGAGCAAGCCCATAAATTAGCGATAAGAGTTTGTTTATCTCAAGTGGTCGCGCGTGCCATTAACGTAAACAAGTGTCGAATGACGCTGGTACAAAGGGGAAACGCGCGCGCGCGGGGGGTCGGTATAGGAGAGGTAGGACGAAGCTAACCCAAAAATGGGAACACAGCAATTTGTTGCTAAGACGTTGTATAAACTTATCATTATGCGTAATACGACAACTTTACGAGGATAAGCATGTCCTTTGGCACTTAAGATCGATAAAGATATACTAATACGATATAAACTGCGCCTGCGACGACCATACACGTTATGCGTGATCTGTCTGCTTTCATTGAATGTGACGACGTATGAGTATCATTGATGACGCAACGCAGAAAAAAGGAGTAGGTATATTTTTTGCAGCAGTTTCCTAGAATATTATCCTTTATACATTTTTTTTTGTGAAATTGTTTCCTAAAGTTGCGTCCTAACTGTGAGCATTCGCTCAATTTTAGCGTCTATAGAATGTCCTTACGTGCGCATGCTCGCCCATTACAGGCGAATGTTCGCAGTAAGTACGGAGTTACGGACCCAAATTAAATGTCATGAAAATATGAAATGGATAATTTGTAAACCATCTTCACTTATAAAAATATCTCTCACACAAAAATTTAAAACGTAGGTAGGTAGGTACTGCAGTACGCCAGTAGGTACCTAGCAACAGAATTATTTTAATCACGTATAGGTATATAAATTAGTCTACAAAATAATTTTAATTAGCCAGCAAATCAGTAATTTACAGACTAAATTATAACCAAAACAAGTACTTACCAGCTTACCAGTACAGATTTTATCTCAATGTTGAACCTGACACACATTCGAGCCGAGATCTCAATCAGATATTTGTAGTTTACACCTTATACGTGTGTGGCTAATAAGTATTTCGATCTGGTTTCAGATAAAAATAATATGCGAAAAAAGGGCAGCGTCACGGTACGCCGAAGGTCGTGGGTTCGAATCCCTCCCGTGTGAAATTTGGTATACCTATATATTTAAATGTTTATAAAATCATTAAATGTCAAAATTTAAATAAAAAGATACTTATGCGAAAAGTACCTAATTGTTTATTTATTTATTTAACAATTTATTGTACACACTAAAGAACATAAAATACAAACAAGAAAGAAACAAGACACAACAGGCACTGCTTATCTCTATAAAGAAATTTCTTACAGCAGACCTAAAGAATTATATTTATATTTATATACTGTATACTTTTTTACGATTGCATATTGCTGTATTTGGGCATAATATGTAATATTTAAGAGCTCATTGTCGACGAATGTGTTAGTGCACTGATAAACCTCTTGTGGTTTTTGCGGCACCATTTTGTATAATATTTGTAAGTGAAAATTTGTAATTTTCTTAAATAAAAACAATAAATAATAAGTGAGATTTGATGCCAAGGGCGGATATAACATCATCATCATCAGCCCCAACAGTCCACTGCTGATATAACATGCACAATATTAATTGTTATCTTTTTTTCTTGGTCTAGTAGCGGTTTGGGTACTCAATCTATAGGACATAGGTATGATTTGCACACGAAACAATACACAAAATTTATATTTATCATTTTATATGATCGTTTCCGGTTTTGTTTCGATTCTATGCTTCAGATCGAGTCATTTTAGGAAGCTTTATTGCCAATTGAGCAATTTCGGAGTACATGAACCACCAACAGAGTTGTAACAAATTGTGTCTACTCTACATAATAAATAATAACTGTACAGATAGGATCTAACCGCGCACGTGTAACTAGGCCGCTGGAGTTAATTACAGCTTGCGGTGGTCCGTTGATTGATACTTGATTAACGTCCTTTCTTCTAATTACTACCACAGAGTAACTATATAAGTAATAGTAGCTACTGTGCCACGCAACTAACAAGTTAGGGTGGGTAGTGCTTGACCAGCGTCTGTGTGGTCTAGTAGTTAAAAATTAAGAGCTTTCGATTGGAAGGACACATAGGCTCGTATTTATAAAACGATTTCAAGATTGAGAGCAATATTAAGTACGGATTTGACAGGTCGTTTTGTACTGAAATGACATTTCTGATACGAACTCAAACTCGCTGTCACTTGAGAGCTGATTATAAATAAGGGCCATAGAATGTTCCAGCAGCTTTTTTCTTCTTCTATTCAGCATATAGTCCAGCTGCTTTATCAGCAATCCCTCAAAGTTTATGCTCCGCCTGTAGTCAATATTTGGGTATTTCTACAATAGGTATTTGAAATATGTCGAATATGCCATGCCAATACTTGTATCTACATTTATCTCAAAATAATAGAATAGGTACCTACCTGACGTCTGATTAATCAAACAGTTCAAACTAAAGCACAATTTAAATTACTTTAAACCAACATACAACTGTAATTATTACATTTGCATTCCAAATACATTAGTTACTATCGACCGCCAAATTAAATTGTAGGTACCGAAATAAATAATGACTTAATTGAAAAATTCAGCCTTCTTTGTTTCTGTATGATACTGACACAATTATTACTGTAATCATGTATTGATCGCGCGTATATTTTCCGTAGTGATCGGAAGCTGGAGATAACTATAATTTGGGCAATGTGCAACAACAGATTATACACGACAAAAAAACTTTTTTTTTTTTAAATGCCATTTAACGGATTAAGTGACAGCATACACGCATTTAGCCTTAATACCTTACGGGGTGGGCAGAACGTCAAAATGTAAATGGAAGGCGTTTTCCCGCGACGTCGACTTCTGTTGTCTAATTTTTAGGGCATTTTAGAGAGGATTTATGTTATTTATAGTAGTTGCTATTCTATTACTGTAGTAGGTAGCATAATATCGTCTTAATTGCGATATACACCGAAACTCTCGGCTCTCACCACTGTTTTTTATATTATTCCCGGCAAGAAAATATGTTGAAATCCAACATATTATAGGTACGACACAAAAAATATTATAAATGACATCAAAACAATTACTTTCGGTGTGCTATAGCCTTCCGCATCCAGATAACTGCAATCTTGTCAGTGATGTGACAAATTATGGTATTTTAAGGAATTAAAAGTAAAATTATTGTTCTTATAAATGTCAGATAATAAGCGATGATTAAGTAGCAAGGCAAAAAATGAAAAATTTTAAGTGATTGTTTATAGCGGGCTTTTAAAATAAAATACTTCAACGTTGTATTATATTCTTTTTATAGGTGTTCACTATAGTAATGTTTTGCCTTTTTAGTAGTGGAGTAAGGAGTAGTACGACAAATCCATTAATGTGGTTCAATTATTTGAGACCTTCATAAAACCTAATATTACTCAACAATAAAACTTCCTGTAACATAGGTATTTTGTGGTCGTTGAGTAGAGTAGTCGTAACTAAAACCATGTCAGAGGCCTACTTGAAAAGAATTAACAAATATCAAAAAGGCGAATTAGATATTTGTGTATATTGTAGTTCTTTGATTAAAAAATCTTTTACAAATGTGATGTCACATAAATACTTCAAGTCAGTCTTCCAATTTAATATTTACGTATTTAATTCTATTTCCTTCCATGCTGGACTGGGAGTGATAGAAAAACACAGAATGTGCCAGCTGCATTTCCTCCCGGGCATGCTGCAAAAACCAGCTAAGGGTTTCGAGGGTTCCAGTGTATTGCAATTTAGGCGATAGGCTGACAATCTGTCACTATAGCGATACACATTTCAGCCTAAAATTGCCCTCTAAACTTGTCAGACGTGGCGGAACGACCTTTTCTTTGGTCGTTTACGCTCTGCCTACCCCTTCGGAATAAAGGCGTGATTATATGTATGTATGTTTATTCTAAGTACAACATGATCAATGTAACTTGTGCGTGCTCCACTACATTACACCTAGCACCTAGTATCACGCAGAGGGCAATATATCACTCAGAACTAATTAAAAGTAGACATAATGAACTCACGCATAATTTGTACGTCTATTATTGATATGTCAACTTCCAATGTGCTATCTTAGTACAAGTGTTTTACATTGATTTTAAGTGCGATTATTGTAATTAATTATGTGGCTGAGCAAAAACAAGATTGTTACGTTTCGCATAGTATAATTTGCTTCAGTATTTATATTTCTGATGAGAATAGCAAAGAAGGTAGAACCAGGCTCCTTTTTCAGCATAAATATATAGGATATTATAGGAGTTTTTGAAGTGAAACTAAGAAAAATTAAGAAAAATAAATAATGTTTTTATTTTTTATTTACCTTAAGGCGATCAGAGGTATTTTTTTCACATCAGTCAGCCTGTAATTTGTTAAAACGGTATACACTATCTAAATAACAGAAGAGTTTATATTTTGTTAGAAGTTAACGGATTCTTATTATTTTCAAGTTTTTTTTAAATGACTAGAGTACAAATTAATAAATATTTTGAATAAGGAAGGTCGCAAATCTATTTCAAATTGTGTTTTAAATGGTACTCAATGGGCGCTTTTCCACTAGACGGCACGTCAACGGCAACGGCGACGGCACGGTACCGTCGACGATATCGTAGGTGAGATAATGTATGAAAATCAATGAAATTATATGACACGCTTTTCCACTTGCCGGCACGGCACCGTCACGGCATGTCATCGATTCCCATAAATATTGTCACGTGATCGTCGCCGTGCCGTCGCCGTTGCCGTTGACGTGCCGTCTAGTGGAAAAGCGCCCAATGAATGGTACCTACCTCTATTATGCTACTTAAATTCACCTGGTAACCTGATCACCTCGTTTACCTTTACAATTAGGCGAAAATAAATTAGAAAACGTCACATAAATATGCAAGCACCTTATATTGATTTTTGGATAATTAATGTTTAGCTACTCATAAAGTACGCCCACATGTCACTAAGGTGGATTATACAGACTGTCTTGAGAAATAATATTAACATATACATTGCAATATTTTGTTTGAATAGGGAACTAGATAGGGAACTATTTTTTTTTTTTTATATAAATAGTAGATATCACAACAAGTGCACGAACCAAGTATTTTTTATACGAGATTGTCGAGTTTAAAAATGATTTGTGTACGAGTTGTAATTTCTGCTTTTCATTTCGATTGCGAGGAAACACATCAAATATAATTAGCATAAAAAACAAGAGCTTCATGCCTGTCACTTAACTTTTTAATTTTTTCCACATGAAATTAGCTTAATGATATGGTAATCACAGAGATGATGATAATTATGTGAATGTTATTATTTTTTCTAGATTCGCATAAACTTTCAGGTTTCAAGCACCCTGTTGATCTGATATCTCATACATTTTAGAAGAAGCATGCATATTGAACCTCGAAAGATAAGTTCTACAATACAAAGAATACTGCTATGAATGCGCGCACAAAATAAGTAAGTAACTATACAGTATTTATCAAAACTAATAAATCATTCTAAACAAGAAAATCCAATTTATTACTAAGTATTATATTATAATGTCTTAAAATACGCCTGAAGCTAAAATTGCTATAATATTAAATAGAAATGGTACAATCTAATCAAAATCGACCTTTAAATTAAATTTGCATACACATATTGTAGGTCCGAAATATATTTAAAGTTTCTTAGTAATTGCACTGGTTTAACATAATATCGCTCGAGATGTTTATCTAACAAAGTCTTGGTAAATAATTAAATACTGTGCTAAAACCATAGCTAAGACAATTAAAATAAAACCCTAGGCATGAAACAAAGATTTCTGTAGTGGTATTTTATGTAGCCAAAAATACAGTGACTGCATAATTGAATTTAGAAAAA
Source organism: Scrobipalpa atriplicella (assembly GCA_029255725.1). Classification (NCBI taxonomy): domain Eukaryota; kingdom Metazoa; phylum Arthropoda; class Insecta; order Lepidoptera; family Gelechiidae; genus Scrobipalpa; species Scrobipalpa atriplicella. The sequence continues at coordinate 61,897 of JARACY010000761.1, read as the reverse complement.
ACGTGACCAGATCATGAACTCTCGTGCTCATAGTAGGTATTGTTATTATGTTCAATTTATATTAGTTAATTAGGAAGCGGTTAAAAAAAACAGTCATGTCCAAAATGCATTATTGTCCAAATTATTTACGTCATTTTCAGATGCTGAAAAAGGGTAGCTTTAGCAGCACACAAGTCTTGAACGTTTAAAACTTGTTGACGCACCACCAATACCAGGTAAAGCCGTTATGTATGTATGTATATTAGGGTATCATATCTCTACTTTCGAATTTGGTCATCTGACTCAGAAGAAGAAGAAAAATGAAGAACAGTTCATTGCATCTCAAGTGTTAGACGTCAGTGCGCGGCTATTTGAAGGTCATGTGACCGCCTCAAGGTCACGGTGGATGCAGGAAGGGAAACCGGCAGACCAGACCAGTTTCCGAGGAGTATGCCGTTCGCATAGTTTGCATGATTTATGATCTGCTGGTAAGTGGAGCTTTCCACCAGGAAATGTGCTTTGTGCAATATGTGGTGTTCTGTTGTTTACGGCTTCTTGAAGTTTATTTTTAGTTTCTTAAAAAAGCATGCATTAATTTAATCCAAATCATCGCAAATCTTAAGTACCTACGGGAAAAATATCATTATTTTTAAAACGACATTATATTCGTCTAGCTCTATTTCTGTATTTGGGCTAAGGCACGAAATGATTTTTATTTTTAAAAGCCCTGTCCTTCCATCTTTAGCAATCAAAAGATAACGATCAGGCTGCGCGTGCGCTGCCGAATAACAGTGATCTCATTGTCTCCTACATTGGGGCTGAAGTGGACACCCGATAAATTAGGTATATTTGATATGTGATCACACCGGACTACTATTTAATTGGACAGTTATGTTTGTTAATTTTCAGGCTCCTGATGCAGCACACAATACTGAATGTAAATCCCGATGCAATGTAAATTCGCAAAAACGGGTACCTACAACATGAATGCAAATAAAGAATTGAGTATTGAGTAATATGATAAACAATTTCAACCAATATACCAAGTTACTTTTTCGTTTAGGGATAATACGTAGCAGAAAGCCCTAAACTTTTACTCTGGGAAAATAATGAACAGCTTAAATCACGAGAAAAACCGCAGGCGAAAAGCTAGTTCCCAATTTATATTATAGATACTGTGCGTTGGTGATAAATGCGCGTGACTGGGCGCAAGGCCGGCAGGTCAACTGTCACTGGACACTGGGGCTCATATTTATAAAGCGATCTCAAGATTAAGAGCAATATTAAGTATGGATTTGACAGGTCGTTTTGTACTGAAATGACATTTCTGATACGAACTTAAATTCGCTGTCACTCTTGAGTGCTGATTATAAATACGGGCCTGAATATGAGAGGTATTTGGATGAATGAATCAAGGTGTAAGATTGAGCAAGCAATTTTCATTCTTTTTCCTATGACTGTAAAAGTGCTGGCCATACCATCGGATGCCGAAGTTTGGGCAAGAAAAGTGGAGAAGAATTAGCCGGAAAGCGGACCCTGTAAGCCGGGAAGACTCTAGGCTGAAGATGGGTACTAAAATTGACACCTGTCATATCATTAATATGACTCAAATGAAAACTTACCACTACCTAGTTAAGTTTATGATTTGATTTATTAATAGTTCTGTATTTCACATAACTATAAGTTAATCAAATAAACAAACTCTTGTACTATTATAAATGAACTCTCAACTTCCTTCGCTTTGTTCCCACATATTTTACTCTGAGGAATTTATGCATACATTAAAGTTAAGGTGCGTCAGCTATAAACAAATAATTAATGTCTTCAGAGTGGACAAGTTAAAATGGACAGATTCACATAGCGCCATCTAGCCATAAGACAATGTACACTACAAGATAATTTCTGTAAAAAATTTACACATGACAGTAATGCCGTCTTGTGGAAAAACAGAGCCACGGTATCGTGACGATACCGTCGCCGTGTCGTTGCCGTGCCGTCTAGTGAAAAACAGCCATAGACTCAGCGCAGAAAAAAACACAAATAAGTATGTGAGTGTAGTGCAGGGATCAAACTTACAACCTTCAAAACAGCAGGAAGGGTCACTGCCAACTGAGCTATCGAGCCAATCTCGATTTACATCAGCTTTACACCAGACACAATACATTAGTAAAAGGTTATTTGCATACAAACTCCCTTTCACGTTATTTTAAGAATGTTGTTGACATTCCACACAAACCGGACAAGTTAATATTACAAGCAGAAATATTATACAGGGTGTAAAAAAAAGTACTGCGTTCCTTCAAACCACATGTTCTACTGATGATACCAAACAACTTTCCCAAAGTACAAAAATTTTAGCTCGAAAAAAATAATTTGCCTTGTCCATACAAAACTGGAGATCCCAGAGCGCATCTTTGTATGAAAAAGGCAAGATTTTTTTATACAGGGTGTAAAAAAAAGTACTGCGTTCCTTCAAACCACATGTTCTACTGATGATACCAAACAACTTTCCCAAAGTACAAAAATTTTAGCTCGAAAAAAATAATTTGCCTTGCCCATACAAAACTGGAGATCCCAGAGAGCATCTTTGTATGAAAAAGGCAAGATTTTTTTTCGAGGTAAAATTTTTCTGCTTTGGGAAAGTTGTTTGGTATCACCAGTAGAACAGGTGGTTTAAAGGAACGCAGTACTTTTTTTACACCCTGTATTTTTTCTTTTGATCACCAATTTGAACAGTTTTATCACGGAGTTTTATAATGCAATTATTTACGAGTTTACGGGTTTTACAAAGTTGGTATTTAAAGGAAATTGATACTTATGGGGTACATTTCATATTATCCGCTACATAAAATACTTGTTTATATGTATTATACCTAGCTTTCCGCCCGTTTCACCCACGTTAAATGAGTTTTCCCGTGGAAATTAAGGTGTTCCTCTAGTAACAATAGCCTATCTTATATTCCAGGACCTGACCTATATGTGTGCCAAGTTTCATCCCGATCCGTCCAGTGTGGTTGAAGTGTGATTGAGTAACTAGGGTCCACAGAGATACTTCATACATTTATAAAAATAGAACCCAATTATGAAAAATAACTTGTGGGTAATCATCATAGTATTGATTTTTTTTTTTATAATCGATGATAACTTTTACTACCTCTTCCACCACAAAAATAAGAATACCATAAACTACTACAATAAACAAGAGTCTCAGACGAAATGTGTGAATGTAATTTATTTACCTGCAGATGAAGATACAGATAATCATTCTTAATGTGATGAAGAGATAGCTCCTCTCGTCCATCATGATCAAGCCCATTTTGTGCCAAGTGGACTTCAGGCTACCCTGGGTGAAATAGCGCCACCAAAATACCATAAAGTAGCGCCAAATACTGAAAAAAAAAACACATCTCCATACAAATGCGTAAATGTAAGTAATTGAATGTTATCATAAAAATTGTATGATCAACATCCTCACCTAGCCCTTACCGTCATTTGTGACCGTGATCTCGCCAGAACGGACAACGCCAACGTGGTCATCTTGTTTGAGGAAGTCAAATTTATTTTCCGTTTTTTTCTTTTTTGTAAAAGTTGTTCAATTTCGTTCTCTGAGCAACACCTCACAGTTTGCGTGCTGACTAATACCTAAACTACCTTGTGTAAAAGATCAATGTATTTATTTTATAAAAGATCTTTGTAAAATATATTCATATTGTCAACAAACATTTAAGTCCAATACATTTTATGGTTAATATTTAAATAAAAGTTCCTCTGAACATTTCTCAAATAGTTTTTATGGTTTATATTCTTTATTCGTTTTTATTTAGACCCACTTTATTTGTTGTAGTAGTTATTAAAATATGACGATGAATATGAATGACATTTAAAATTCTAATCATGCAATAAATACAGATGACATTTTATAAATAATCTATTCCACCGTATTATTTGGGATTTATAAGAAAAACCAAAAAGAACCTATATTTTATATTCAACGGAATATTTGATAATAGTGGCCACATTTGACATGGTGGATCGTGTTTAATAATCCAGTATGGCTGACACTTGACTTAAATCACTTATAATAAAGTTTATTTTCGAATGGTCAGATCTTATAGTTCAGATCGCCCAGCCAGTCGTTTTAGGCCCTTAGTCCCTTAAAATAAAGTATATTTCAGATTGCATTACCTAGATAGACTTGAGAGCGCCAAGGCTAGTCCAAATAAGGCTGGGTCGTGCGCAGGAGTTGTGTCATATAACGTGCTCTCCGAAAGGTGGACAGCGGGAATGTTAATGTATGCTTATCAGTATAAAGGGTTGCAAGAGGGTAGTATCTAAGTGCATCTTTTTATGTAGAGTTTGATGCAATAAGTCTTATTTGTTTTTGCGTGGATATGAGAATCAGAAATGCACACGCCCCACATATTGCTGTCAGAAATAGTTACAGGTCAACAGGCCCTCCGAAACGCTGACTATTTTTTTACTAATCAGACAATCATGTCATTTTATAAAATTTTTGCTTTAATAATCAAACTGGATACAAATGCAGTCGAATTTAATCTTTAACCCTATCGGGAGATGCGGTTAAAACTATGATTAATTCATACATACATAGATACATATAATAACGCCCTTATCCCTAATGGGGTAGGCAGAGCGTAAACGACCTAAACAAAGGTCGTTCCGCCACGTCTGACAGGTTTTGAGGGTTATTCCAGATTTATCTGTATGTTGCTATACCTACCGGGTGTAAGGGACAGCGTCCCGCAAAATTATAGGAGTTGCTCAGTCAACGAAACTGAACAACTATGACCAGGTTTTTTTTTTTCAGGAAATGAAAAAAAAAATTGATTTTCCATACAAATAGTCGGATTGAGGCGGTCACTTTGTATGAAAAAGCAAACATTTTTTTCATTTCCTGAAAAAAAATCCCGGTGATAGTTGTTCAGTTTGGTAGTCTGAGCAACCCCTATCAGTTTGCGGGACGCTGTCCCTTACACCCCGTATAGTGACAGGTTGTCAGCCCATCGCCTAAATTACAATACTGAAACCCTCGAATCCCTTAGCTGATTTTTACAGCATGCCCGGGAGGAATTTCAGCTGGCACATTCTATGCTTTTCTATCACTCCCAGTCCTGCATGGAAGCTGATGAATTCACTTATATTTAATTTATTTACGTCATCAATTTTGTTTTAAATATTTTAGACTTTACTAAGTCTAAATTAAATCAGTCAAGTCAACTATGACGCATTTTCTTATGATCACGTAACCATTTGACGTCATATTTTCAGTTAACCTAGGAAAGAGGTAGGTATTTATTTATATAATTCTCTTTAGGATATTGGGCCAGATTCTAAACCATTCCGACTTAACTAAATCTCAACTAAAATTATTGCCATCCCGTTCTGTTCACTCATGATTGAAAGTGACAGGTATGGACTAATATTAGTTAAGTCGCGTCTTTTGCAACCACGAATTGCTACCATTACGAAACTTAGACAACAAATTCTTAGCAATTTTTCGATAGATTGCTATTCCACAAGTACTTACCTAAAAATAATCCTTTAATTCACACCAAATGCAATTTTATGTTTCCTTTCTACATCCGTCAGATAAAAAAAAAACTCGATTCATATCTTATTATATTTTTGAACAGTTAAGGTAGTCTGGTCATTTTAATCACTGCATGTAAGTCACGTGTAGGCAAATAACCTAATTAATAATCAGTTAAGGTCGTTAATTAATTAAGACATTACTAATTTGTCTACAACGAATTTCGCACTGTATAATCTTGTGTACCTAATAAATTTTACGACATTATTTTTATCTAGGTAGATGATCTGCCTACGCCATTAGGGATAAAGGCGTGATTTATGTATGTATATATGTAGATGATCTGATGTCTGTAAATTTTACTTTAACATTATTTATTTAAATCCCAAAAATATCATGAAGATAATTTCAAGGATGGAATTGTCGAAGAAATTTTACTACAGCTCCGAAGAATCCTGCCAAATAAATGCTTTAAAATTATAAAATGATATTTAAGATCCTAATGAATCGCTTGAATGCTGTATTGCAAATCTTTATTACGCAGCAAGTATTTATTCCTAAAGTACAATTTCACCTTAGTTAATGTAGATCAGAGCGCCTACTTGAATTCATAATGACAAATGACTTTAATCTTATCATTCCATTCTTTAAAACCAAAAGCAATCATCATATTTGTCAGATAACCAACACACGACCTACTTTACAACATTAACTAAGTGGTTTATATTGAGGGCAATTCTGGGTGCACACCGCTATAAATGTGTCAATGTCAAAATCGCTAAACTAAAATTAAATTTAACCGGTGACATAACCTGACATAACTAAAGGCTATTCCAGGCGAACCCACATTTTTTAAACATTTGACATAATAGTCCTGTGGTGTTGCTAGTCTGAAGAAGTTTTTCTTTTTTTTATCAGTTTTATCGCTCTGGAAACTAGACTTGGAACAGTTTTTCGCCTAGGACGGAAAAGGTTTCGTTCATTTCCTGGAAAATAAGTGTTTCCGAAAAACACTAAACGTCATCCACCCTTCGTAATAACTGTCAATCAAGTCAAGGTCCATGTGTATGATAGGTATTATTACGTTACTCTTTGCGTTTATGTTTGTTTACATTTTAAAGCAACCCTTTCATGGTAGTTTCCATGATTTTCTTGAGCAGAACAACATGAAAATGTAGTTCCGGCAGAAACATTGGGCAGAAACAAGCCGCCGCTAGTTGAAGGCCACCAGTTTCTTCAGCCCCCCGCGTCGGTGGCGTGATATGACATGCCACCTAAGCCCCAAACCTAATGTATCGTATTTGAATTCAAGTAATAAGTCAGAGGCCCCATAGAATGAACTGTGTCGTCGCAGATGGCATATTGAGAAAATACGGACCCCCCAAAAAGAGTTACTCCTGAAGAAATCCACGAGCAAAAACGAGATATCATAGCAAGCAAGTTGCTGTAGTTAAAAAGGTAAGGATAGGTACGAAGTTGTAGCAAATCGTTTTGTTAATTTTGAATATGCATTAGTTTATTGATCTGAACTTTTAACTCTTTGTAGATTGAAAGATCCTGCATAATTTTGAAGACAACTCAAAGAATTTCAACAAATAAAAAGAAAAGCCGATATCAACATAATCTAAACATGGTCTTGCCTGGCAGTCTTCAGACAAGAGAAGGCTTGGTCTTCCAAGTGCTACATGGCAGTGTTCAGAGAACAGGCTGAGTCCACCGCAATAACTTATTGGGAGATAACAGGTACAAATGGATTAATTAATCTTTCAACAATTGTTGTAATTTTTTAACATTTAACTGCTGAAAACCTGCTTAGCATGACAACCTTGCTGCAAGGGCTATGGGCAAAAACGACCGTGGTAGTACCGCGCTTACAGGTTGCGCAATAAGTGTGTATGTGTTCAGCAGCTAGTGTTAATTCCAAGTCCAATAGTTTGTTTACAATTTTACAGATAATTAGATGTGAATATACCTCGGTTTTTTATGTATGTGTGTGAAAGGAAGGAGGTATCAAGAATTTTAAGAGACCTAACCTAAAAATCTTCATGTAAGAAACATGTAAGAAATTTTATTAGAAAATTCTTACGTTACAAAGATAAGCAGGTGATTAGGCCTGCATGAGATTTACCTAACTACAAAATGTTTTCACTTTGGTATTTAAATAAGGTAGAGATCTGATTTCTTTTTTATTTCTTTTTCAGACGACGAAGCGACGAAGAACCTAGATGTATAGCAAAATGTGTAATAATTAGTATGTGAATGAGAATAATGCAGTTGGCTGAAGAAAACAAGGCGCGATACAAAATAAGCGGAGAATACCACATTTAGCCTATACTATTCGGTTTAGTTTTTTTCTAATCTCGCTCCAGTTTAGACTAGGTGGTTCAGATAAAACTCATACAAATAAAATTAATTTAATTTATACTGTTGTTTTATTTACATAAAACCCAGTACTTTCATTTTAAAGTAACGTGCAGTAATTATGAGATACACGCATGCCTTGAAGGACCTGACCTGATGAGTATTTACATTCTGTACAAAGACAGAACGCCGCTCTTAGAAACTGTTGGCGTATTTTACTGACTAATACAATACAAATACAATATACTTTATTGCACACTTAATAAAACACATACAGAAACAACAAATAAAGAATATTAGTGTACATATAGGCGGCCTTATTGCTAAGTGGCAATCTCTTCCAGGCTTCTCTGACTAAACGCTTCTAAAACTCTTTCATAATGCGCACAGCACAAGAGTGGAACTCACTACCAGCGTTTGTGTTTCCGAATGCATACACTTCAAAGTTAGAGTGAACAGGCATCTTCTGGGTGAGCTCGCTCCATCTTCGATTTCGTCCAGTCGCTATGTGAGGAACGATACCATTACCAGAGGACTCAAAATGGAGAGTCGATATATTCATCAGTCGTCTTGCCACTGACATGTCCGCGCGGGCGGACGCGTCAGAATTCGCTCACATCCAGGAGCTGGCGCCCCAGCACGCGCGCGCGCGGCCACCCGATGGAAAGGCTACCCCCATGACCTAGTCTCTGGTCTCTTTCGTTTTCTCTCACTTTCATCACAAAGGCCAAAGTGCCTACCACTCTCTTTAAATAAATAAATAAAATGGTTGCGCCAGTTTAAGCATTTTAATAAACTAACTCAGTAATAATTCTTTTAACGTATTATTTACACTGTTACTTACCAATTTCTTAGTAATTCTTTCTTATAAACCAAGTTTTGGGAGTTAATCTCTTCCAACATAAAAAACAAAGATTTCGATAAAAATAATTTATTAGTTATTTTAATCTTAATGCCATGGACTAGAATCATTTTAAAAATATAGAATGTGCCAGCTGCTTCGCTTTAGGTTTATTTAATAGAACTATGATTCATAGCTCCAAGGAACTATGTTCATAGTTCCAAGAAATATGATCATAGCTCCAAGAAATATAATTATAGTTCCAAGAAATATGATAATGTTCCGAGAAATTTGAGTCAAATTTATTGTCTGCCATAGAAGAGAAGCAGCGCGGGTACTTACATTCTGTTTTTAAATGACTCTAGTAGGTACAGCCCAGCACTCAGCATGGCAATAAGATGAAAATGACTAATACCTACAGAAAATTTTGCCTTTTGTCTCGGTCCCGTTTTACTGTGCCTTACACTATACATAACTGTCTCTTACACCCTGATTTACTGTCCCTTACACCGTGCTTACTGTTCTTTACACCATGTTTTACTATCCCTTTTACCCCCTTTTAGTATTATGTCCCTTACTAGAGAGAACAGAAGGAAAGAATTCTTGGATAGACTTGGATAGAATACACGCTACTTATATCACTTGAAATTTAATGCTGTAAGATACTTTTTATTGAAGAATGGTTGTAAAAAAAGGTTGCATGGAGCTGTTGGGTGAATAAATTGATGGTCTGTGTATTTTATTTCCATCATTTTTTCATTTCATTCCATCTACTGTGCCTGAAGAAGGTATATGGCATTTCCAATGCATTCTGAATCTTATAAAATCACATAGGTACTTTATGAACACAAATCACCATATCACTCTGGAAAGCAAGTGACTTCATTTCCCATCAAAAATGACTCTGGAAACAGGCGTTTGTTGTTCCGTGTTGGTGTATTAGTGTATAACATTCAAGCAAGCACATTAATTATGATTTCGTAAGTGATTCCAAAACTGTAGAGCATTGCTCTTAAAAACATTTACCATTCGTGGGCCACTACCAGCAGCCACGACGTTATCCTCACTTATATTACTCTTCCATGAGCCTCGTAATACTCTTCCATGAGCCTCGTAAGTATACCCTCCTGCTGCACGTTTACGTACCACTTTGCACACAAATCTAAGGACCACTTATCATATTTTTCGATTCTGAACCCCAAATTTTTAGGCAATTTGACACAACTAAATTTAAGCGGCACCATTTTAACCGCTGCTAAAAATAAGCCAGTTTGACGCAAATTGATCAAATTTTACGAGATTTAATTATGTCATTTGAACTTTTAATTTTTTGACATTCTACCTAGAATAGCCTTTTTTATCCATGTCAAAACTAAAATTTTAATTATTTGACATCGCTAAATATAGAGACCGGTGTTGCTAGTCTGAAAAGGTTTTTCTTTTTTTTTGTAAATTTTATGGCTTTGGAAACTAGACACGGAAAAGTATCCGTTCGTTTGAACAAAACCAAATATACCAGCTGCTTTTCAGACTTCTGAACTCCACCTTCATAAGGGATAAAGGTGTAAATATTTGTATTAGGGTTGCTCACTCATATATTTTTTCTTTTTATTAACCTAAGTTTTTTGGTAAAATTGTTTAATTTTATGAGTAGGTTAAACATTTTTTAATCCCTGCATAGTCTTTATTGTACTAAAAATTAAAATTAAGAAAAATATAATGACTGCATCAAACTCATTTTAATTTAAAATAAAAATAATCTGTCTACAGTAAAAAAAAAAGGTTTTATTCATAAATTGTACATAGGACCTGTATTGAAAAACAATAGTATAGGGATAGTTATTTAAATATTATTATTTGTGCTGCCTTTTCAGACGAATATACGGTGACGATAAAGGCATCGTAGTCTATATTTTTAAAACGCCGAAAGTTATCTCAATTGTGGCTCTGCTTAGTGCATGTGGACAGTTGTACCTCTCTTCGGGCGAGCGCCAGGAGCTGGCAATGGATGAGGGGTCATCAGCCGCGCCAGTAGGGGATAAAGCTTGTCATCTATAAAATGCAATAAGGAGTTAATTTTATTATTCACACAGGAAAAATAATCTTGTTTCGTGTGGGTTTTTAAATCTACCATCAGTGTCAGTTTTTAACCACCTATTTTTCTTCTGCTTTTCGTGTGGGTTTCGAGTCTATGTAGTATAGTGTCTAGTGTCCCGATGAACCCTGATGACAGACTTTATAAACCACCTTATAGCACAGCTTCCATGCTGGCACAGCTTTTAATTTAGGCGATGGGCTGACAACCTGTCACTATAGCAATATACAGTTCAATCTGGAATAACCCTCAAAACTTGTCAGACGTGACGGGTTTTTTAGGTCGTTTACGCTCTGCCTACCCCATTAGGGATAGAGGTGTGATTATATGTATGTATGTAATGCCGTTGACATGGTTTCTGTAATCATCACTATCAAAGACAGCAACCGGAATCAACGACTTAACTTGGCGTGGTTTATGGGAGAAATGTAGATGCCAATATGCATTTCGTCTACTGCATCCTACGTATAAAGCATCCAAAACATGTCATGAAACCTGAAAATCAGATAAATAGTTTTTAAAATTGATAAATTTATTCACAAATTAGTGAGTAGTGTTCGAGTGGAGCGTTCGTTGGTCAAATGGTTAGTATTTATTCATTCCGGAAACGATGTTGAGCAACAATCGCCATGGCCAGGCCATGGATGGATGACCGATGGTGATATAACAACTCAAGCGTTTCCGTGCTTTGAAAGGTACGTTAAGCCGTTGGTTCCGGTTAATATCGTAGATATTATTGATCGTTTAACCATATCAGAGGCCATTGCTTAGCATTGGCGGCTTGAAAACCCTGACAGCTGGCTGGGTTGGCCACTAACCTGGCAAAAGCCTAATTTAGGATTGGGTCTGGTTTCCCTTCTGGGTTGTGGAGGTCAGATGGTAGACGCTTTGCGTGAAACCAGCACCCTCAATAAAACCCCTAGATTAGGTACCCGACCCCACGGGATAAGTCTAGGGAATTGAAGTAAGAGTGTTTTAAAATCATGCTATTGGATTTGACTACTTGAATCCTCTGTCATATACTTGGTACATGTATGTAGTACCTTCTTACTACTGAAAACATAGGTACTGAACACTACACTGAATTTACGACTGAAGAAGAATAGACAGGTAAGTGAGGTTTAATAATCTTACTCTTGCATCATCCGGCCCTTACATACTCTTGTCAACGGGAACTTTATCCACTCTGGAGTCTGCTGTTCTATGATTGATGTGCATTCTTCTGCCGTACTACGACTTATAGATGACTGACTTTAAGCAAGAACGTTGAGTTCGCCCACAGAAGTACGAGATACCAGATCTTCAATGGGCAAAGAAGTGCAGAGTACTTAGTACCTAGAAAAACGATTTACCTAATGTGAACTGAACATAATAAACTACCCCAGGACACCTGGTAATAATGTATTTATTTGTTATATTCCATTTCTCGCGTGCGTCACCCTAGTAACAAAATTAACATGGAATTGCAAACCGTTCAAGCTTTAAAGACTCTGTAAACCAATTGAGTACCTTTCTTCGGCCACTGAACGCAAAAAATATCCTTGTTCACTTGGCCGCGGCCTTCTGTGCAGGAGGTCGTGGTTCGAATCCCACCACGTACCAATGTGTTTTTTGGTTTTATTCTTATATGCGATGTGCATTAAACCCAGTTTCACTGCTTTTTACTGAAAGAAAAGGACTACGGAAAATATATATCGAAAACACGAAAACACTGAGTAGATAACCACTAGCGTTCTAAGAGACTTCCATACTTGTTTATGGAACCTATTTGATCCAAATATCACTACCAACCCAGCGAATATTAAACGTCATAATTTTCTAAATACGTCAGGGTAGCCAATAGCACAAGAATAGACAATAGGGATGGTCACATGTAGTTCCTGATAAAATCGATATCGATAAATTCATCATGGGCGGCGCCGACGTGGATCCCTTCATACATATTGTAAAACATTTAAAAATAAATAAAACATTAAGTAGTTTTTCTGTATATTTTTAATTATTTATATCATTAAATTTACAATTAAGGTATGTATGGGTATTAAGTATTTCCCATACTAATTGTCTGATCGAGGTGGTCGTCCTAAGTCTTTGGACTGGAAATGATCTCCACATAATTTGGTGGCGCAAAGTTTTTCGATTGGTATGCAAGCCAAGTCTTCGTTTTCTATAATTTTCACCCATTGTCGTCTACATCTGAAATTAAATTAGTTTTCATTTCAATCAAAAGTAAGTCACTTGAGTTTCTAAACTTACTTGCACAAAAATAGAGTTTATTCTCAAAGGCATTATGTGAACAAGGTACATGCTAGATAAAGCCATCATATATCTTAAAAGTCTGGAAAAATACTGAACAACATAGGTACTTAATATTTTTATCGATAGTGAAGATTACACCACTATTGTTTAGATAGAAAGATAGCATATTATTTTAGTCTTGTTGATAGTACAAGAGAATAAACCACTTAAATTGCGCTCAAGTTGAACTTACCTGTCTACATCTTTATAGGAAATTTAGCCATAAATTTCCTTTTAACTGGTTTTTTTTTACTACATCGTTTTCTGCAAATCACGCACGGTTTGCACAAAATAATCGGTGCGATTGTTCCAAACAACAACTATTATAGAGTTTCTAACACTCAGGCAACCAATTTAATACATATAAACGCATAATTTGTTGAAAATCACTGAATAATTTCGAACGAAATCAATTGTAATTTTGAACGACACATGACTAGCGTTGTGCCGTTCTCGAAATATTCTCCGGCGCGAGAATATTCTCGGAAACGCACTCGAAAGTTTCCGATGGAACGAGAATTTAGGAGAACATTGGTGTTAAGTCTTGATTTAATTTTCTTTTTATATGCTAATAGCTAAATTTCAAATATATGAACTGTTTTAGATGTTTTACATGTCAGAAACACTTATCGTTTCGTATATTTCCTATGTTCCCGAGAATATTCTCCGTAAGTTTCCCAAAATTCTCGAGAATATTCTCTGTGTGCTGAATTCAAATAAAGATAGTCTAAAGTTATGATCAGAGGTCGGAAATTCGGGTGCAGAAAAAGTAAAAAGCCACTGTTTGAGCTACTGAGAGTTGCTACAACCACCTTTTTCAAGATTTTTAGGGCCCCAGTTTATTTTTCTTTTATAATTGTTTTAGTAATGCTAATGTGTTCTTTGCGTCAATATAATTCGAAACTGTTTGATTTTTTTTTATATTTGTTTTAATTTGAAAGATATAAGTAGAAATGTGTTTTCAATGTACTGAAAAATTATAAAAATATAAAAATATCGTTTGATTGTTTGATATTTTTATTGAATACCATTACCCTGCTTCAGAGGACATAAGCCGTCGGTCCCGGTAGCTGTTTTGGTCAGTGGGTCGATACACAAACCATGTCAGAGGCTTATTAGGTGTGCTATTGGGCGGTTTGAAAACTCTGACATTAGGGTTCATCGGGTCGATCGACTCGAAACTCACACGACATGAAGAAAAAGATAAATAAACATTTTCTGTTGGAGCCTAGGATGTAAATGCAATAGATTTGAGATCAGATACGGCATGTCTCTCACTATATACACGTATTCATTCAAAATTTAATCGCATTTCTTGTTTGGTGGCTTAGAAATAATATTATACTATATCTCGTGAGTATAAGTGATATTATTTCTATGTTTGATGGACATCTTCAACGCGTATTTTATTACCGCTAATTGACAAAAACGTCCGCTCGTACTGAACGCCGCGCAGCGACTGAGCTCCCTTACTCCCTTACTGCGATCACATTACCCGATTCGCATCCGAAATCAGGAGGTAGGACGGTCGGGACGGCACGATCGCCCTTAATCAGGATCCTTACTTCCTTACTGCGATTAGACTTGCCGTTTTGAGCTCCCTACCCTAAATTGGGCCTGGTCGGCCGGGTAATGTAATCGCTGCTATAAAGTGCACGTGTGCAACAAACAATAGAATCAGAACCCAACTAAACTAAATGTTTTACCGAAGAAGTGGTTTGCCGACAAAGAGTAAACTACCTATCCTTAGTTTTAATATATTTTTTTTATAATTTTTATTTATGAGCCTATGGTGTCCCACTGCAGGGCAAAGGCCTCTCTCCCTTCCTTCCACTTTTCACGATCCATTGATAATACCCGCCATGCTTTTTGATATGCGTCCAATTCATCGCGCCACCTCTTTCGGGGTCGTCCACGTCGCCTTATTGCATTTGGTTCCCAGTCGGTGGTAATTTTAGCCCATAGAACATTCGGCATACGGTTGACGTGGCCAGCCCAGTCCCACTTCAAGTAGGCAGCCTTCTGAGCTACGTCTACAATTTTTGTTTGGGAACGCAGCACTGAGTTCCGAACTCGGTCGATCAGTTTAACTCCAAGAATGCTGCGCTCCATGTTACGTTGGCAAACCTTGAGTTTGAATTTTTGGACATCAGTCAAACAAAGACCAGGTTTGAGCTCCGTAGATAAGGATGGGAAGAATGCACATATCCATGAGTTTACGCTTTAAGGTAAGGGGCAAGTCACCTTTCATAAGATCTTTCATTGCCCAATAGCTCTTCCAGGCGTTTTCAGTCCGTCTTTTAGCATGCAATTATATCAAAATTCTCGGAAAACTGGGACATATCTGCAAAATTATAATGATTTCCTCAAGATTAAATTTGCGAAATAAAAACAATTATACAGTTCTAAAATTGCCAGTTTTTTAACATAAATTTGTTTACTACTTTTTGTCGGCTAAAGCCGACTATGGCGCTGAGGGCAAGTTGCGAGCTGTCGGCTACACCCGTCAGTGGCGGCGAAAAGGTTAAATTTGTCCGGCTGTAGTACGACTAAATTAATATATAATTCTTAAGTATAAAAGCGTGGAATTGTCGTAAGTGTTGCAATGAATGAAAAAACCTGTAAAAGTAAAGTTCATTTCATTGTACTTAAATCTAGTATTTTAGATGCATTTAAATCTAAATCTTACCTATAATTTAATTGAAAACCTTCTGAAATAAATCCTTTACTATGGCTGTTTCAAGCTATTTAATGTACCTTCATAATGTTTTATTGATTTTTTATTAGTTTTACACATTACTGAATAAGCTTTCATTGATTACAATTAAATGTATAATCGATACTGAATGTTCTCGGTCCCAGGGAAAGTTTCGAGCACAATGGAAACTTTCCGAGAATATTCTCCGAAGAGAATATTTCGAGCACGGGAAATTTCCACCCGCCCATCGCTACACATGACAGACTGTGAAAGACTAAAAAGCGATAGCATGTGACATAGACACTTTGTCGCCATCTTGGTCGCCATGAAAAGTGGACCAAATCAGATCAAAGTTATCTTGTTCGTAGTTGCATGAGGTGAAAACACCAACTTGAACTTTCAGTTGTATGTGGTTTCCATAGTGATTTCGCTATAGTTTGACATGGCTAAGATAAGAGACGTCAAACTAAATTTACCTATGTCATGGTTTTTGTAGAATAGCCATACGGTTTTATCTACGTCAAACTAAAAATTTTAGTTTTAGTTGGCCTCTAGAATAGGGTTCATTAACAAACAAACAATTTTTATTTCATGCCATTACTACAAGTATAAATAGATTTCAAGCCGAGCCGAACCCAATACACTGCTGCCGATTCTGTTTCAGACGCAACCTAACTTATTTTAGTTTGATCCTGTCACTTTGAATTCTGTCAAAGTGACGTATAACGCTTAAAATAAGACGACACCTTCTAGCGTGCCATCTTATTTAAGGCGAGTAGCGTCACTTTGACAGGATTATAAGCAGCTTTTGTATTTCTGTCTCTATTTTATTCAAATTTTAGAAAGTGACAGGACCAAACTAAAATATGTTGTGTCTCTAACAGAATCGCCACCACTGGCAACATGACAAATGTTTATTATTTGTCCGAAACTACTAAACATCAATATCACCGTACACTGCTAGACCCCAAGTTCAGGTGGCTTTAGTGACAGGCCCACAGATATACAAAGTCGGAGTAGAAATGACTAGGCGATTAATGAAAAGAAATATGTGTTTTTAAGGAAAGGTAAATAGACGAGTAAAACATTATTTTAATAAATATAACAATAGCAAAAGAAAGAAAATTCAGAAAACTACTTGTGATTTTACAAATTTTTACTAAACTACTTACACTTTTGGTATAATCTATTGTAATGTTCTTAATAATAAATAAAAAAAGAAAATTACAAGCTATTTCTATTTTCTGAAAATAAAACTGATTTTTAAAATGAACTAGTCAAATCAAAAAAAAAAACGTGAAAACCACTTGAAAATTTGCCCATTCCCCAAAACTAAGTCTACTTAGCTAGATCTACGAAGAAAATTCTAGATACTAAATTACTCCGGTCCGGATACATGTAAAGAAAACGCCCTTCAACATTAGAAAAACACATGTTAAATGCCACAGAAATTGAACTATAGCCACAATAACCGGCTGTCTGCCTGACTGGTACTCGCATGAGTCGCCGCTAAATACCTTTCACACAGGCGGCGCGGGCGCAGGTATTTAGAAGTCAATGTCAGATAGTCTAATGCACCTAAATACTGTACCGTATCATAATTGCGAGTTTTAAATGTGTGAAATTGTTGAAACTATGCGTGAAATCGTAGTTTTGGCAATTTGTTGGGCTACGCAGTTGTAGCGCAGTAATTTCATACAAAAGACATCAACGCGTTCCCTCAACATTTTTATTTTTATTTTGTTAAAAGTAAAGCGTTCGGCTTATTTATATGACGTTCATGAAAAAATAAAGAATACATACGGCTACCTTATGGTATGCGGTCCTATAGTCTATGAGCAACACCAAAGGCATCATGTGCGCGTTGTAGTTTTTTTTCATCTTCCTTGAAGAGCCGTAACAAACTTTGTAGTTCTTAGCCAATCTGGAATAGGCTCTACACTACATATTGATTAATGGTATGGTAAACCTTATAAAACACAAAGGAATATAAACAGGTACTTACAATAAATTAGATGATCTCAATCTGTGCCAATAATCGGTAGTAAAACAATAATTTATTACTCAAATACCTACTGAAAGTGTCTGACCTAGAACTGTGTCTAACTACTGATTTAAATTAAAGCCCCGATTCGAAAACAAACTCAACTAAAATAAAACCATAGCTGTCATTTTCTGTCTTCTATATCAGCCTACATCTATCCAAGGCTGAGTCAAGTCTCTGCTTCTGTTCGTCATCTATACCGATTCTGTGCCTCTGTCTTGAGTAAACAGAAAGAGACGGAAGTAAAAACTGACTTATTATAATCCTGTCAGTTGAAATTCTTTCAAAGATTTAAAAGTATTTAGATTATTAGTCGGGCTCGGGACCCGTTCACATCACGACTTAACCGTCTGTAGATTTTTGAACTGACAGGATTATAATTAATGCGTCTATGCTGTCGTCCCTTTCTGTTCACTTAAGACAGAAAATGACATACCTATATGGATTTATATTAGTTAAATCGTGTTTTCGTCGAATTGCTACCAATGTCATATACCTAATTACAATATGTTAGAGTTGTAACAATAACCAAAGATTGTAAAGATCACGACCAATGTGTCATACGCTTTACTGAACATACTAGAGGCGTCACATTCACATGTGATCATGACCTTTTTTTATTATTGTACGTATTCAGTGCACTTGATATCCTACGACTACTTTCAATTAATGTACTTACTAACAATAATTTACTAAACTTTAGTAACATATGAAACTGAACTTATAGGCTATTTTCCAACTAGTCAAATCAGCAACTTTTTATGAAATGTCAAAACGCTTTTTTGTATGAAAATTGTTAGTTATGACGTCACTGGCTTGTAAATACTTATTGACTAATCAAATCAATAACTTATATACTTTTAATTCCCGCCGGGTAATAAATGTTACAAAGACAAAAAGTAAGTGGGAAACATAGTCCTAGTGTCAAAATGTACAAACTGCCTAGTGCCAAAATGTCATATTGCCTAAATGCCGCTATGATAGAATTCATTTAAGCTGTAATGTTCAATTGTACAAATTGCATAGTGTCAAAATGTTATTTTGGCCAAATACCGCTATGACAGAATACATTAACGCTGTAATGATAACGGATGACAGCTGTCAAACTTGAAATGGCCATATCTCGGAAACTATCGATCCTAGAGTACTCGTGTGTAGGGACAAATGATAGGTCTCGACGAGATCTACATTTCGGATGACAGCTGTCAAACTTGAAACGAACATATCTCGGAAACTATTGATCCTAGACTACTCGTGTGTAGGGACAAATGACAGGTCTCGACGAGATCTGCTGCTAATGGTGTACAAACGAGTACTCTAGGATCGATAGTTTCCAAGCTATGGCCGTTTAAAGTTTGACAGCTGTCATCCAAAATGTAAAATCTCGTAGAGACCTATCATTTGTCTCTACACACGAGTAGTCTAGGATCGATAGTTTCCAAGATATGGCCGTGTTAAGTTTGACAGCTGTCCGGTCCCTCACTTAACTCCCGTCCCTCAGTCCCCTTCCATTTCACACTTTCTTCCCGTTCCACACTTTCCTCCCGTCCCTCACTTCCCTTCCATTTCACACTTTCTTCCCGTTCCTCACTTTCCTCCCGTCCCTCACTTCCCTTCCATTTCACACTTTCTTCCCGTTCCACACTTTCCTCCCGTCCCTCACTTCCCTCCCGTTTCACACTTCCCTACCGTTCCACACTTCCCTATCGTCCCTCACTCCCTCCCGTTCCAACCTTACCTCCCGTCCCTCACTTTCTTCACTCACCTCCCGTCCCTCCCGTTCCACACTTCTATCCCGTCCCTCACTTCCCTCCCGTTTCACACTTCCCTACCGGTCCACACTTCCCTCCCGTCCCTCACTTTCTTCACTCACCTCCCGTTCCTCCCGTTCCACACTTCCATCCCGTCCCTCACTTCCCTCCCGTTTTACACTTCCTTACCGGTCCACACTTCCCTCCCGTCCCTCACTCCCTCCCGTTCCAACCATACCTACCGTCCCTCACTTTCCTCACTCACCTTCCGTTCCACACTTTCCTCCCGTCATGGCACAGTCATGTTTTATCTTTTGTACATTTTGACAATCAAACAATTAGACCTCTACGCATTATATCACAATTATTTTTTGTCATTTACACATTCATATACATTAAGACTTTTGTACATTTTGACACTAGGACTATGTTTCCCATTAACTTTTTGTCTTTGTAACATTTATTACCCGGCGGGTTTTAATTCGATTATTAAAATCTAAATGTGCATTTTTTTTTAATGATGAATGAAATCCACAATATTTTTAGCCATTAGTTTTAAGTATAAACGTTTTGAATTTTTTAAGCTACCCAGTCAAGTACCCAATTTGGTAACTTAATTTTTTACGAGCTGACTTGTTATTGTTACCTGACACTCTTTCGTCAAGAAATGTTTCCGGTTCAGTAGTTTTGAGCTCAAGTTCAAGACTATGAGAGACAAGATGGTAATGTTGCATCAGACAAACCAAAATACGTGGGAGAACAACTCATACCTACAGCAAAGGGCTATAATTATTGCACAACGGGTAATTTCGGCTTTGTATAGATAGATAGCATTATCTCTATCAAACTTGTACATGTACAACGACTGGCAAACAATAGACAATACAATACATATTCTTTATTGCGCCAAAAACAACATAAACAATAAATATAACACATGTAAAAGAGTACAATGTAGGCGGCCTTATTGCTATGGTAGCAATTTATACCAGGCCACCTTTGGATTGAGGACAGTAAATATAGAATACGAGATAGTGCATCTCACTTATTATCAACTAGCGGCCCGCCCCGGCTTCGCACGGGTAAAATTTAATAACAAACAAAACATCCAAAATAATTCATTTATCAATAACCTCCGAGGATATTACCCGAAATTGTACGATACCAGAGATATTTTCATTTATCATTTAGACACCCTATACACATTTTTAGGAAAAAATAATCTATGTGTTAAAATAACCTACTGTTTGCATTGATATACTCTGTCAGTTAATTTATTATACCTATTAGGGTTATAGTTTGTCTTCTGAAACGTTTTCAAGCAAAAAAATCACACACGCATGAACACACAGTGCGGCTGACTTAGCGAGTGGATTTTCGAGTCGAACAACGACCCGATAAACCCTTGAAGCTGTAAAAGAATCATACTTGTAAGTCTTCGCAATCAAAAGATATGAACGTTTGTTTGATAATTTGCAAGGGAATCGAAAACTAAAAGTATACTTTATTGTGATCTAACCAAAAAAATATAGTTTTTAGATTTATTCCTTTGGTTGTGCTAAGGGGCATTGCTTCTTGCCAAATTTCAAGATCCTAGTCAATTCAAATGTCACGCTGTTTCTTTGCAAGATTAACGGCCCCGTGCTGTACGAAGTACTTACCTTAAAAATGAATTACGTTCCAATTTTAAAGGTAATCTATTTTCCGATTAAAAAAACTCTAGCCATCCCAAATACCAGAGTTTTTGTACCTGGCCACACAGAATACAAATTTTTTTTAAAAAATAATTATCGTGACGATATTGTTACTAAACGGAAGCGTGAGCTATGCAAGCGAAAAATGCAACCAAGGTCGTGTGCGCAAGAGTTTAAAATTAAACCAAGCGATAAAATTGATTTATTTGCAGTACATTGCCGTTTATGATCTTTGGAGAAACTCTGTGTACTTCATTGAAGGAGTAATGGATGCGTTAACAAGAGAAAATGTGTGGGTAAATAAATTCTGTTGTTGACGAGTAAGGTTAGTAACCGGGGCAGTTTAACGTGGTACGTAAACGTATGAAATACTGTCGTGAGAATATTTTCATAGACTATATTTGCAAATGTACATGTAATAATTAAATATCCTGTACTTTTGAATAGACCATAATAGTTTTATTTACGAATGCTGGCCCTCCCATAAGTTTGACATTCAATAAGACATGACATGTTTGTTAAAAAAATATCTAAAAATAAATATGTATGTATTTCTTGTCACATACCAATTATACCAATTACAAAATTAGAACAATAATTAGAAGGCACCATCGTCTATCATTGATGAAATAAGATTCATCATTATGCATGGAAATGCACCATATAAACTCTATACAGGGTGTAAAAAAAAGTACTGCGTTCCTTTAAATCACATGTTCTACTGATAATAACAAACAACTTTCAAAAAACAAACAAAAAATTGCTTTAGATAAAATTTTGCTTAGAACATACAAAATTACAGATGATGAGATCATCTTTGTATGGAAAAGGCAATTCTTTTAGTTACATTTTTTGTGCTTTGGGAAAGTTGTCTGGTATCATCGGTACAACATGTGGTTTAAGGGAACGTAGTACCTTTTTTTAACACTGAAAATTAAAAAATATGAATCGTTTCCCTAGGCCAGGAAATTCGTCGCAGAGCCTTTATTAAGATCGAAGTTTTTAAAAACAAGTACACACTGCATTAAATAAAATATCCTCGTACCTGCTACATGTATCTGTCAATACACTTGAAGAATGGCTGACTTTCAGTGCAGAAGCAAGATTAATGAAGCCCATACAAGAAGGTGGAAGCGCGTACAGCGTGTATGTCTGTATGTTTTGACACGCAAGCGGCATGAAGCCATCTGTTTCATTTTGGCACTCCAAGGTGTGGTATTTAAGTTTTTGTATGAAATATCTGAGGCACAATGCAGCTATTTGCATGTACATACATAAAATATCACGTCTGTATCCTGCACTGGGAAGGCAGAGCTGGAAGTTGCTTTAAACACGTCTCCACTGGTTACTATTTCTTCTTTTCGAGTCAAAAGCATTTAATTATTTTGCGCCCAATTTTTTTTTTTTTTTAAAGTGGACACATCAGTGTTGTACTATATTTTATTTATGCTTATGACGCAAAGAAGCTGTTATTTTATGTCTTTTTAGCCATCCAGATCAAAATATAGGTATTATGATGACTCGAGGAAGACAGAGTACGTACTATTTTTAGTACCTACTAAGTATATGATGAAACGTTTATATATTACCTACTTAAATTATTTTTATCAACCATTTTCTTTTGGCGATTATAGCATGTTTACACTTGTTTCTCCAGTGGTGGTAATGCACATTACACCCCTGTGCTTGAATACATCGTTCATTTTTATCTACTGTAATCATATTTTAATTTTGGATAAGCAGACGTGTTTAACCAACATTGCTTTTTTATAACTAGCCCTTTTGAGGGATAATAGGGTTGATGCAGACGTGTCAACGAGGTGGTTATCTGTGATAATAACCACTTTTACTGATCAGACTTGAAACTAAAAATATTTTTCCAATGTTGTACGTACATGCAATAATTTTATTGGACATCATAATAAATTGAGAATCGTAAAACTGTATAAAGTTGAGAACTAAATATGCAGTATATGATAATGTTATAAAGGATTTTTTTATTAATTTGTCCGCTATCTTATCTGATGGAAAGTGACGATGCAGGCAATGATGCATGTTTGCCTAGATAATACATAATCACTCTTGCCTCGAAAAGGCCCAGGTTCACGAAAACAGATCCACAGGCAGGGAGTTCCACTCTTAGCCGTTCGTATAAAAAATGTTGAAGCGAAGCGCTTTGTGTGAATATTTGGTAGGTCCACAACGTAAGGATGGAATCCAAGCCGGCGTCTCGTGCCCCGGAGATGGAATGGGGTGGGAGATATCAGGTCAAATTGGTAATGGAATAAAATAAATTGTAGGTTGGTTGGTACTTCCCTGAGGTAGGCCAGATTGTGACCAAATCCGGGTCAGAATTGCATCATATAGGGTCATACGTGTTCTTATATGAAGTCAAACGTGCAGATAATATGATTTTGAGTCACGAAACATATTCCAAAGTTCTATATTCAAATGAAAATTGTTTTCCCAATCCAGGTACTTATATATTTTTTTATATAAAAAAAAATTGTTAATTAAAATACGAGCCAAAGAACAATTCATGAATATATAGAGTAAATAGACAATTCATAAACTTCCGTAACCTTCTCTATCATCATTGTTTTTATCTACATTTCCATCTGACCTTAGCAGTATTCAAATCACGATCACGTTCAATGCATAGATGGTGTTCTTCCACGCCCACAACTGCGACTTGCTTTAAGCGGAAAATGCTGTATAACATCGAGATAACGTAATACTCGTAGTCTAGGGCTCGTATTTATAAAGCGATCTCAAGATTGAGAGCAATATTACATATGGATTTGACAGATCATTTTGTACTGTAATGACATTTCTGATACGGACTCAAACTCGCTGTCACTCTTGAGAGCTGATTATAAATACGGGCCTAGGAATCCTTACTAATATCATGAATGCGAATGTAACTCTGTTACTCTTTCACGCCTAAACGGTGAAACGAGTTTTGATGCAATATAATCCTAGGAACGAACATAGAATGCTTTTTACCGCGGGGAAATATCTCATAATATTGTCGCGGGTAAAACCGCTTGACGGAAAACTAGGACCTACTCCATAAATTATTATTCGACGATGATTGTAAAAACATCACATCTTTTTACGTTCCGTAAGTAACCCTACGACGGAAATTTTTAACCGCCGTAGTTTTTATCCTAGAATGTGTATCAAATATCTTGTCCATCTTATCCATCTTTTTCTGAAAATTTCAGTGATTTACAATGTTAATATCGACACAACGGGAGAAGCAATTTTAAACATATCAAATTTAAGTTTTACAAAACTTATACATCAAATTTGTCAAAAGAAAGAAATTTTTATTCAACTTTTGCCACTCTGACTACCCTGTAAAGGGTCTAGGCTTGATTTAATGTAAAATAAATACTACATAGCTGCAATCTGCATAAAGTTATGAATCACAAGCTGTCGAAAGCTGTGTTTAAGGGGCAAACAGAGCCGCGACGGTGGCGCCATCAGTTTTAAATTAATTGCGCCTGTAATACAAACATTTTCATGAATATTTTACGCTTCGCGAGATTTGCAACTAATTCTGCAGTTTATAATCCATAATATTATTATTTAAAACTAGCGACCCGCCCCGCTCCGCACGGGTGCGGTGCATTACTGATGTATTTATACATATAAACCTTCCTCGTGAATCACTATCTATTAAAAAAACCGCATCAAAATCCGTTGCGTAATTTTGAAGATCTAAGCATACAGACATACAGACAGCGGAAAGCGACTTTGTTTTATACTATGTAGTGATGATGAGCATTTATATGCTTAGTGTGGTTATGATATTATGGATTATAAAATGTAGAATTAGTTGCAATTCTCGCGAAAAATAAAATATTCATGAAATTTAAAGTATTTCAGATACATACAAGTAATTTAAATCTGATGGCGCCACCGTCGCGCCACTGTTCGCCCCTTAAGGTGGTTCTTTATTGATCGCCCTCCAAATTGGGAAGGACCCTTGAAAATTAAGATGAAACGATTCCTTCCACCAACAATGGACAATATTAATGATGGTAGCTTTTTCTTATTCAATTATAGTTTTTGTAATATTGACGGATAGCCCTTAAAATTAAAGGGTAAGGTAAAGGTAAATTAAATTGAAAAACGTTGGAGCAATGAATACCAAATTATTATGTAGATTTTTAATTTAAACAGGTGTGCTTACTTCCATGCTGGACTGGGAGTGATAGAAAAACATTGAATGATGTAAAAATCAGCTAAGGGATTCGAGGGTTTCAGGGTATTTCAAATTAGGCGATGGGCTGACAACTCGTAACGACCTTTGCTTAGGTCGTTTTTGCTCTGCCTTCCCCATAAGGGATAAAGGCGTGATTTTATGTATGTATGTATTTGTGTGCATTCTTAAATTAATAACCAGCTTTTTAACTCTTAAAACCTACGTCTGGACATGGAACTCTACCAATTGGGGGGGGGGGGGGGGGGTTAGGTGAGGAAGATAAGTTCATACCAAGTGTCCTACAATATTTTTCTTTTTGTAACTTAAATATTGACTGATAAATTCAAGACCACCTACGAATACTGATAAAAAATTTAAATTCAACAATTAATTATCGTATGAAACAAGAATTTGGTCTTGCAAATTTAAAAGGCGTTAAAAAACAAGTTCTTTTCAATATCAACTTGATAAAGTAACCAGATTAGTAAACCAATTTTTTCAATGTTTAAAACTAGCTACGAGCGTGTCGAGCAATGACTATAAAATACAATATCATACTTTTTCGATACATAAGTTGGTAACATTTAAAATTTTTGTAAATGTGAATGAGTATACTATATTTAGTAAGTATTTTATATAGAGGATCAAATATTATGATCAAAATATATCACAAAGATAGGATACCACTTCTTTGATTACATGTCATTAAATAAGTGAAATATTTATTAATAATACTTATCGTTCAATTCCCTAGATTAGGTAGCCGACCCCGTGAGATACGGGATAAGGGTAGGGAGATGATGATGATGAATACATATCTTTGGTATTTTATCGTCTGCTAGAAGAAGGGCTAGTTTTCTGTAGAATTCAGAAGGTCCCTGCTTCCAAAGGCAGGCGCTCTATGCTACTGTGGAAATAAGAAAAAGAACCCCGAAAATGTAGTTAATCAAATTAAAGATCTTGTAACAGTTAACACTTTCGATCAACATAGCAATTTCTTGCCCAAGCGCCATTTTGTTCCGCCTCAAAGAAAACCGCGGCAAAGAATAGTGTGAAGATAGCATCTCTATAGGTCAATTGATAATAACGTAACATGAAATCATAATCGTCTGTCGATGTGGAATTCTTTCATTCAATAATCGTTTACTTTCGTACATTAATAGATTTTTTTCGAATTAAAATTTTCTTTTGGGTCGGGTTATCGTCTGACAAGTTTTGAGGGTTGTTTAAGATAGATCTGTCTGTATATTTGCAGTAGCGACGGGTTGTCAGCCCATCGCCTAAATTACAATATGCATACTGAAACCCTTGAATCCCTTAGCTGGTTTTTACAGCATGCCCAGGAGGAGATGCAGCTGGCACATTCTATGTTTTTCTATCGCTCCCAGTCCAGCATGGAAGATATATAATAAAACTACTAATTAATATAGTTAGAACAATAAAAGTAATTTATAGACACTTCACACCTAATGATTAGTGTTGATCACCTTAACATTTGCATCTTATAAACTATCAATGAGACACGTTTATGAGTTCGGATTATTTACACTGATATCTTTTTTAGTGGTGGGCTTATACTCGTATCCTTTTTGCTCAAAGGCTTTTAAGTCGGTATACTTATTCACAGACCAAGGACTTGCACTCCTTTATTGTGAACGCAGAACACAGGAACATTTCGAAGATCTAATCGGAGGGAATTACGCGGTGTAACAATAAAATATATTTAAAAAAAAACACGATCACACTCATAGCTCCCACTCCTGTATCGGGGTGCCATGGACATACACAGAAACATCCACAAAAAACACCCAGACCTGGAAACAGAACAGACATTTAAATTCATCATTCAAATGTCTGCCCCGGCCGGGAATCGAATCCGGGACCCTTTGCGTAGCAGGCAGATACACTGCCAACAAGGCTGTGGGGGCCGTCCGAAAATATTGTTCACATCACATGACTTATAAAAACATAGCCGAACATCAAAAATTAAATCTTGAATTTCAAGCTCTTAAATGTGAATTTCAAGTTGGAAAACTTTGTCGAACTACTTCAAAAAGTGGCGTTTAGTGTACAAATGGGTCTTTAACAACATCACTGCGTCACTTGCAAAGTGCACGGTTTCTTAAACCGATGACGCACCCAATAGACAATTTGTATGTATTCTCTTACAATAAATAGTTCTCCTGCCAACCACAGACACCGGACAGGTCTGATTTGATAACAACTTTATTGATCCGTTATCAATTCTAATTCAACTGTCGTTGGCTAAATGATCTACTTATACAAACAGGATATTACCATGGCTGGGAACTACATAAAATACACTTAACTACATTTCTGTACCACAACCTGCGTCTGCTCACCTGCGATACAAATTTCAGAAATTCTAAAAAAAACTTTATTACATAAAAAAAATCAATTAAGAAAAAAAAAACTGTTATTATTTGAAAAAAAATTCGATGTCATAATTTTCTAAATTTATTAAATTTAACATTAACGTCGAAATTTATATTTTTTGTGTAATAAGTATCTAATTTTATAAAACTATCATGAAACACCACCAAAATTTAAAAAGCCACAAAACTAAAACAGATGTTTCGGTTCAACAAACACACAATTAATAAATGTTTCACAGTCTATTATATTACTTAAATTCAGGGCTAAACAAACCACAGAAAATATAATACATAAAAAGCACCCAAATGATAATGCAATTTACCAAACCACATTAATAAAGTTTAATCCATTTATGTAACAACACAGGCTAAACGTGGGATTGGGATCAGCTACTTATCAACCAAAGCTCTCTCCTTTTGCCTCAATAGGAACATCCAATCTTTTGCCTTAGAATTTCAATCACTACGTCACTAGTTTTAGTTTCAGCTCCTCCCTGCTATACTTACCTAATGAGATAAGCCAAAATGGCAAAGATTTCGCCTTAGAACAGGTGTTCCATTGATTGAGATTGGGCCCACAATCACAGTGAGTCCAGCTTAGGTTATCCAGCATGCATTGATTAGTCCAACTCCACTAAGAACAGCAAGTGTTTCGGTAGTAATGCGCGCACGCGTCGCCTACGCCGACGCTTGCCATTGAACGTGTGTGATATTCAGCTAATCAATGGCGGGTTCAATACTTTCACGGTTCAGGCGCACTGGGCTGTGTGAGCCGATGGCGTACAGAGCCTACGACTGAGGTTACATAAACCAATTTTCAACTTTACATCAACTAATTTTTAACTTGGGCTCCTCGACGGCAGTATCTTTGCTTAATCAGCTGAAGATGCCTGTCCACTCCAGCTTTGAAGGATTGTATGCATTCGGAAACACAGACGCTGGTAGTAAGTTCGCCAATTAATGAAATAATAAATAATTTATTATTCAACATACATTTTAACATTCCATTGAGTGTCATGTGAATCTATCATGTGTCGTAGAATGATTGGATAATCCGAATCTTTACCAAAATCCTAGGAATATTGCGAAAACACAGATAATTTAGACAATAATAGTAAAACATTGTCTAATCTTACTGGAAAAGATAGGATTTTTGCGAAAAAACTAATCTGTATAGTAATAATATTTCAAAACGTAAGCTATTATATGAATGCTGATTGGTCACTAAACGCCTCCAAAACAAGATCTCTTCTGATTGGTTGACGTTATAAAAGTCAATCATGTATAAGATT
Source organism: Scrobipalpa atriplicella (assembly GCA_029255725.1). Lineage (NCBI taxonomy): Eukaryota > Metazoa > Arthropoda > Insecta > Lepidoptera > Gelechiidae > Scrobipalpa > Scrobipalpa atriplicella. The sequence continues at coordinate 32,684 of JARACY010000761.1, read as the reverse complement.
TATAGGAAGCTAAAAATCTAGTTAAGGATATCAAATGTTACTAGAAGTTTAGTTTTTCCATAAAAAACCTATCCTTTTCCAGTAAGATTAGACAAAGCTTTCAAAATTGTTGTGACATTGTCTAATTATCCGTGTTTTCGCAATATCCCTAGGATTTCCGCAAAGATTTGAATTATCAAATCTTCCTATGATATACAATGCAAAAAACTATGTTAATCCAAATTATAAAAGTAGTTTTGACCTGCTAAACCGTCTTATTAACATGGTTTGTGCTAGTATTGTGACTATTTGACATTCTAATAATTTGTGGTGCAGTTTAGAAAAAAAAACAGTAATATTTCTAAAACATAAGACACAGAAATCAAAAATTACGCCTGAATTCGATTGAATTTCGTCGAATCTTGGCCTCTCAATGTCGTAGGCACTGTACGCGGTTAGCGCTGCGCGCGCGCAGCTCTAGGCGCACCCCCTCTGCGCAGGCGACGTATATAAGCCCGCTCCCGCCCTCATTCCACCAGACGCAAGTTGCACCTTCACATAGCGAGTCCTGGAAGACACTACTCTTCCAGTAGCGCTATTAAACTAAAACAAAACAACACTCTATCTTTATCTTTTCCCCTCTTTCACACCTGTGCTAACTATATCAAAAATGAAATTCTTGGTAAGTACTATTTTTACTATTTAAGAAGTGATAAACATGTGTGTATTACCGACCAGGATTGTTCAATCGGGAGTGATCTACAACACATAAAAGGATATGGATGGAAAAACTGAACAACTTTCCCCAAGGAACATAGGTAAAGAAATTAAAAACTAAAATTTGACCTCCCATACAAAATGCATCAGCCGATTTAGCGTTTATTATGGTAAGCAAATATTTTTTTCGTATTTCGACCTAGATGTTCCTTGGCAAAAGTTGTCCAGTTTCATTGGCAGATTCCCATCCTTTAAGGTGCATATAACCTTTCTGTTACACCCTATATCGATCTAATGATGTGTCGTAGATCACAAATGCAAATATATCTGTTGCGGTGATTAACGATGGCGGGTTGTCGGTTTTGGCGTCTATAACTCAATTTATTGTGGCCAGATCTGATAGAGAACCAGTTTTAGTTCACCAGTGTGCCTAAGACAGTGCTTGCAAAACTGCAGACCGTAGGATAGCTGACCTTAAGGTATCGACCTAATTTTGTTAACAGAACATGATGTTTCTTTCACAACACTGGATATCAATAAGCAACTTGCAAATTGGATTACACAGTGCTTTGTGTTCAGATTGAACTTTCAAATAATTGAATTACTATTGTCTGTATTATTATATTAATCAGCTCTTGAGATTGACAGCGAGTTCGTATCAGAAATGTCATTTCAGTACAAAACGTTGTCAAATCCATACTAAGTAATATTGCCCTCAATTTTGAGATCGCTTCATAAATACGAGCCTAAGAGTAGTCTCGTCGATTCGACATTTTACTATTACTTCTATCAAACTTCACTTCTTAGTTTGACAAAGTACAATGTTAACTACAATCAGTACCTATTTTTTTTTTATCTGTAGTAGCTCTTACTAAACACAGATTTATACCAAACTTAGATCTAATGAAAGTAGAGATTTTCCTATAGTTAACTATATTTGTCTGTCGCTCATATATCTTGTTACTTTTTAACAACTATCAAAACTAAATAAAATCATAAACTTAATTCAAATGTAGAAATATTCTAAGCATTCAGTTATTTCGCACTTTACAAATAGTTAAACGAACCTTGAAAATTCAGTTTAATTAAATTGTTTTCTCAATTTCTTGTTAATTATTACTATTCACACGAACAAAGGAAATTGCCTATGTTGAAAAGAGGCGTAGCTCAATTTTGTATAATATCGAACATATTAAAATATGTTATATCAAGATAGGATTTAGATGTCATAGAATGTCATTGATCACTGTTACCAAGTATATTAATTATTAACTCGCAGCTTTAAGCGAAATGTTTAACGGTACTACAATTTGTTCTTTGTAAGTGCATATTATTCGTATTTTTATATCCTAATATTAGAGACAAAATGACTACAAATGTAAGAAAATTTTATTTAGTTAACAATGGAACAAGAAACTCAAGCAAGAGCGCTCATTTAAAAGACATCAACGCGAGCATTTCTTAGCATTTATGTTTTGGTACTGCTACAAACTCAAGTTTTAGTCGAGAAACAGTTTTGTAAACTCTCTAATATACAACGTGTAATAGAAAGAGTATATGCATCCTGAAGGGTGTGAATCTGCCCATGAAACTAAACAACTTTCCCTAAGGAACATAGGTCGAATTACGATAAATGATATTAGATTACATGGGTAGATTCATATCCTTCATATGCCAATCCTTAAACGTGATACCGTAGACAATTATTGTTTTTGTGTCTTTTTCCGCGCATGCCCCATAAGCACGTGCAGTGCGGCGCCGGCGCACCGATCGCGTCAGACTCGCTCTATTTCACGCATACCACCGTGCGTTGCCGAAAACGCAGGAAATACATGTCAAAATATGTTACGTGGGAAATTTTGCAGTCAAGGAGGAAATTACAAACTTAGCTCTAGCTGTAACAATTACGCAAAATCCAAGTAATCGGGTATAAATGTACGTACGGTGACGCACGGCACGGGTCGCCTAGACGCGTCAGACGTTTTCAATTTTACGCAAACCTATGTGCGTTGCTCAAAATTGCAGGAAATACATTTCAAAATATATTACGTGAAAAATTTTTAGTCAAAGAGGAAATTGCATTAGTTTCCCAAAAAATTATACAAATTAAATACGGTGGAGAGTCAAAGTGGCAGCCTGGCAGGGAAGTACCAAATTAGATTATAAATTTAACTCAAATTCAATACAAAAATTACTCACAAATCGTCTCTTTCCCCACGTTACAACTGCCCTTAAAGTCTATTTCCCAAAAGGGCATTTTTTTTGTAAACGTTTCGTGGACAAATATGACGTTTCTTTACACGTTTTTTACGCCTTATTACATTGATGTTCCGTCAATTTCACGCTATGGAAATTCGCTCATCGCATTCATCAATCAATCCCGCGAAAATGAAGACACACACGTGGTTACGTCATCGCCGTGTCGTCTCGCTCTATTTACGGGCACGCATTTGAATTTGCCACCTATTTGCAATTTTGTACGCTCTACACTTTATACCGGCTATAAAAAAATTGCTGAACAAATTTTAGGATTTGTATCTACCCATGAAACTGAACAACTTACCCGATGAAAAATAAGGACCACAGATGGTGTCAGTTGCGCAAAGTTATTTTGGATAGGAGATCCAAATTTTTGTTCATATTTCGACCTATGTTCTCTATAGAAAGATATTCAGTTTCATTAGTTTTGGTCAACTTAACCTTAAAGTTTGGTCAGCTACTTTTTTTCACCCAGACTAAGGCCATTCTTATTTTGATAACCATAGGAATACAATAATTTACACACAGTACACTCTAGTCGTTTAAAATTCGGGTATTCTACTTCAGGCATTATATAGCAATTTTCTGGGAAAGTAAATTTATCGTTTCGGTGAAAATATCAATATTGGATCAATTCAATGGTACCTATAATTATAATTTTTGCACTATTTTCTATTAGTTTTGACGCAAGTATGTGGACATACTAAACCAAATAAATATAACGTACGATTTTTTTCGTTACCGAGAATAATTTCTGTGGAAGCCGGTTTACCTAATTTTCTGAGCAAGCTCCATCAGTTTACGTACTGACTTAAAATGAACCCTGTATCTTTGTAATTATTCTTCCTCTTTGCGTGTCGATCGCTTAGGTGTTTTTTCTTGTATCTTAGTTATAATTTCCTACGATTCCTTAACTAGAAAAGAAATACAAAAACATTGAGAAACTGCAAAGGTCAGTTGCAAAATGTAATGTCCAAATATTTTTTTATTATAATAACAATAAACTAGTGCGGTTAAGGCGAGAGAATCAGAGCACAAAGGAATCAGGTGTCGGCTCAATGTCACTGAAAGTTAGAAGATTGTATCTTTATAGTGTGTGCATGGCCTTATCTATATATTCACATTGCCTGCACATAATAGTTATGAGAAACTCAGTAGTTATGAGAAACTCAGTTAATTTTTGACACGGTTTGCTAACTTTCATCACGTTTTATCTAACACATTTTTATTTATGAGTTTATTTATACGTATAACGACTATGCATTATAAAAAAACATAACCCTTCCTTGATAGTCAGGTAAAAAAGTGTGATAAAATACTGTGTTTATATCATCATTCTTAATAGGATCGGATCTTTGATAATTTTCACCGACCGCACAAAATTGACAAATTGACAAATTCATCCACTATTTGTTATACTTATAGTTATATTTATATTATATTTATAGCATATGTTACGGTGTGCATTACCTTTGCGCGAACCGTTTACGTAGGAATACTTAATTGGAATTATTATTCAAAATATTTAATAGCTTTTATATTATTCTATCTCTTTTTCCGTGTATTTATCTCACAAGCTTAAGCCTAAATCCACAAATGACATAATTATCTAGAACTAACTCAACCTTGTATATACCAGATAAATAATATGTTACAAAGCTTTCAACGCAGCAATTTTATACCAATAATAAACTTATCATTATCACACTAACGATTTTATAATGCAAATTAAATGTACATATATATTTGAGCAAATTTGTGATTGGTTGAGTTGAGCCATAAATTAGCTTCTGTGTGTTTAAAGATAGCATTTATAGGTACATGCGAATATCCAAATCTGTTATTTATTTATCATTATGTTATACTTCATTGCTTATCGCATTTTTTTTTTATTTATCTTCTTATTATAGGAAGAAGTCGTCATCAGTTCAATTTATAAATTATGTCTTTTTATACAATTTCCTTCACCTTTTCATAGTCATTATTATTATGACTATCACAGGAAATATAAGACCCTATTTGATTCACGAGTATCTAGAGCAATCCTCCTGACAATTTTTAAAAACCTTCTTCAGTTCCACTCTTCTCATTTCATGAGACATCCTGTAATTCAGATTCAGTATTCTTTATAAATAAGGTATTCAATTCACCCGCATCTACCTGCTATTTGGCGGAACGACCTTTGTTTAGGTCGTTGACGCTCTGCCTACTCCATTAGAGATAAAGGTGTGATTGTATGTATGTACGTGCTATTTTTGGCAGTACTAATAACAGGTATTTCGATCTGTCGCTTCCCACCTCTATTCATAGCAATAAATTTTGAGGGTCCAGTTTATTCACGACCTAAACATTAATTATCCTAATCCCAATGGTAATTGATGTAATAACCTCGAATACGCTTTAAATTTCCATCAAAACGTGAGAAAATTCCTGACCGTGGCGGTAACGACTCGCCTAAATTTACTTTTAATAACGTGTTATTCGATATCGATGCAGTTTCGTTATTTACTAACAACTCTATCAGATATCTTGGTATTGGTTTCGTTTATAATTTCAGATTTTGTACTTAGCTCATTTTGCGGTACTATTTAATCTGTACTCTAATTAGAGTGATCTTGTACCATTAGATTGTTATTTTGAACGGGATTATTAGCGCGATTATGATTATTAATCTAATTGTAGTGAACAATTGCGAAAGTCTCAAAACTTATGATCTTCTCCGATTCATTAAAATTGGCTTAGTTATGTGATCACTAGTTTGTAATACTTATTAAGCAAACAGAAGAAAAAATATACTGATCAATAAAAGTGACCACCTTTGAATCATTTACAGTATTGTCTTCCATATTATTGACTTACTTTGATAATTCCTCACCTGAATATTTAGATAAAGGCTTTCCATGTATTTCTAGTTTGTATTTATTACTGCCTTCTATGTATCACAATACACCCACGTTCTTATCACAGCGCCAGTTGTTGTCACTACCCACAAAAACGTAGTTAGTTGTCATTGTCACGTTGTCACGTTGCTCGTACTCTGTGTCAACATTGTCGCAAGACTCGAACCTAACACCCACGGTGCAGCTGCCGGCACCTACAGCTATGTCACAGTGGTTAGATCCGTCGTAAACTATCACAATTAGGTATTACTCAGAAGTTAAAGATAAAATATACATTTCATGATCCCATATTATATATTTCTTTCATAAAAAGATTTTTGCGTCTCTCATGTTTTCCTTTAATTATATATTTTTTTATTATTTAAATTAAATTAATTATTATTACCAAAAATATTCAAATATCATTCATCTTCGTCTTATCAATTCGTTCACCATTTATGTCAACAATTTCAACGAGGGTTACCTTGCCCTGATATCATTGTTCATGTTCAGTCCTACGGTTCAGTCTTATATATCAAAGCGTTTATTGTTTTTATACTCTTCTTCCTTAACTTCTAAATAGCACGCCAGCGTCCAGTAAGTATTTCTAGTTTTGTTGAAGGTTTTTCCCAAAATTCTTCTATATTTCGATTTATCTTCTAGCAGAAGGAACGTCTGAATCCAGACTATTAGTATGCTTCTCGGCTACTAGTCTAGCAAAGACTTGTCCCAATTTTCTTCTGTCTGTGGCGCCATTATGATGTATTAGCACGAGCACATCCAACGGATGTGCCGACAACGATTTGAAACTGCATTCTTCTAGCAGAAGCAGCTTCTCGCTGGACAGCACGCCTAAACGTTCTCTTTAGCTCGCTTCACCGCATCTTTTACCCAATAGATTTCTTCTGTGTGTTTGGAGCTATTATCTTCTAGCATAAGCAGTACATCCCTATGATTGGTTAGTCATAGTCATGGACGGCACGCCTAGTGTCCACTGCAGTTCGCCTCGCCACTCACCGCCGCTTTTTGTCAGCATTCCACCGCGTTTAGAAGGGCATGCCCACGTTGCCCACGTTGAGAACGCTGCGCCCGCGCCGAAACCCTAATTATAATTATATAACGCCCACTGACAGCTGCATTGTGACGCAATAGGTCAGGTATTGTCGCTAGGGACCCTTGAAATTGATTGGTAGGTACACTCACTTTGATCGGCTTTCGTTGGGGAAGGTCAATGGCAGGTTAAGTGGGTTGTTGGCTAGAGCGTGACAAAGGCAATTAATCTTAGTTAATGTATAGAATTGAGGCCCTTTGCAGTCTAAGAATAAGCTCAGTGTGTGTAAGTTTTGATCAAGATAGTAAATTTGATAAGACTCCCAATCTATATCGAAGGAAGCTCAATAAATATTTCATTTTATCTCCATCAATAAATACGCTATCAATCATCACCAACTCGTTTTAAATCGCGGTCCAAAAAGACATACACTGACACAGCGTGAAACATATCTCTCCTCATTTACAAATCGACAGATATCTCTTTATTATCATAAAGCACTGGATGGCAGGACAGGTACAATTTCCTTACAAAGATATTGCGTCAGCCATTTTAAATGTAAACAGCTTTCAGAAGGTCGAAATAAAAGTACGGTAAGTAAGGTACTTCAGGTTGTTACTGCCTTTATGTAGACGATAATTTATGCGTGTCGATTTAAAAATCAATAAGAATCCATGGTACGCCTGGCAGGTATGATTTAATGTGCAATTAACACTCTAGGGAGATATGTGGACAAAAAGAGGCGGAGTATTCGATTGATACATTCCATTAATGACGATAATACGCATATTTCTCTACGCTTGTTATGTCGGAAGCGACATTGTAATTGAAAAGAAGGCTTCTTATTCTAATTATTGCAAATAATAGAGTAAATAAAAGGCTTAATTAATAGTTATCTTTACCTAAACAAGACGAAGACGACGTATGTCTAGAAACACACTGAAAAAAAATATATATGAAATCAAAAAATAAAATAGAAAAGAGTATTTGATCGAAAAACTCTACATGAAAGTAAAATCCCTGCACAAAAAGAAAAACCATATCAGCTAGCTTATTAAAACGACAACAAGATTCGAATGCAATACCAATTAAACCAATAAACAATGAAAAACAAAGACTAAACATGAGACAGAAATTATAAGGAAGTAAATCACTGCTCGAAATATAAACATGTGGAAAGGGCGTCAAAAGTAGTTTAGCGCAAAAACGCGGCAAAAAATGGTAAAAGCGGCACGAATGTGACAGGCGAGGGTAACCAGTCTTGCTGCAGCAGCAGGCAGCTTCCTGCTCCGCGACCTTCGGCTGACCTTGGTCCTTGGCGGCTTGGAGCCATTCACTCAAGAGCATAGCAAGGCGTAAGCGAGAGCGGGGATAGGAGACGTTATGTTTTACTGATGTCACTGAGAATAGAATACACTCGAGCAGCGTAGGTATGTCCCTTACTTGAGTAGTAAAAGTTTCCTTCACAATATCTGATAATTTCCTATGCCTGTATGAATCAACTTTAGTTATTTTACCTTTAGTTATTTTTCCTGCATATAATCTCTCTTTCTATTATGGATTATATTTTTGTGTGCATTTCCTTTTTGCATAATTTCAGTAGTGAGGTACCCACCGCTAATGTCTCTATCATCTGATATCTTTTCGGTTTTAATATTTTTATCTATCTCTGCTTCTGTTTTGATATTATTAATCATATGTCATTCATTTCAATAATGAATAACATAATTGAATCTCAAGTTCAAAGTCACTCGATCGATTTATATCAACTAAGCACATTTTTTTTACTCTAGCTTACTGAGAACGCATTTTAGACTGTATCTATTAGTTTAATTATGATTGATTGAGTTGTAGTGTAGCTTATTCAATTTCATTGTGGCAGTAAAACCATTCCATTAAAAGTGATCAGGACATAAGATAAGATTTGGGAAAAAACATTAGTGTTTTTAGGAAAACGCAATATATTGGACACAATTCTAATTGTCATTTTCTAAAGCTAAGTGAATTTATTCGGCTACTTTCTGTTCAACAAAATAAACAATGGCCAGAATGATATATTTTTTGTAGTTTGCAAAAATTTACATTGCAAATGTAAAATAATTTAATGGAAGAGAATAGAGCCTTCCTAAGAATAAATCTTCTGAACGTGGGAATAGCTACTTATTACTAACTATTTATCTAAATTAAAACCCAGTACAACTGCAAGCAATATAAACAAAGTGCTAACGTAAAATGTAGTTTAAATGTTTTTAAATTGCATTCGGAAATGGCGTTATAGGCCATTTTATTGCGTATTAAGTCGAGTCTGATATCTAAATCTGCAACAGTTATGTATGAACTTGCCAACCAATAAAGAACTAGATCAAACAGATAACAGGGCTGGACTTAGATAGAATATAATTAATAGAATATAGTATTTTAGGACAAAATTTAAAAAAATGACCTTTAGTCAGGAAAATGTTCGAAAATTTCAAATACTTAAACACCACATGTTTTTAACGACAAAGCCTACGAGACAAAGCTTTTTAATCAGTTCAATTATATATTTTCATTACCTTTAAATATAAGTATGTATCGATTGGAATAGTGATTTATCAGTTACCGAATAGGACTCGAGATATTTTATTTATAGGTACTCAACTAAAATCTAAGTACATTATAGATATCACCGTAATATTGCATAAACCGTTAGATTATATTCTATCTTAGGAAATTTATAATCTAACCTAACCTAACCTACCGATAGTTTATAAACTGACAAGTAAGTTTGAAAACTAACAGTTGACAAAAGAAACTTTTGGCCAAACAGACTCTTGACCGATGTCTCCAAACTCTAAAAGTAACACCTATTAAAACGCTGAATGCTTAGAAGGCAAATCAGTATTTTACAAGCACTAATTAATTACTTTTTATGACTGACTGTGTTGAATTAACTAGTAATTAGGCAACTAATAAACTTATCGTACAGACAATAATAGTAATAAAATGTTTCACAGGGTAATAACAAGATAGTTAAATTAAAGGTTAAACTCAAAAAGAAGGATATTGCAATAGTATTTTTGGTGTCTAGGTTTAATTTGTGAAATAAGTAAATTGCTCAAAATTTTAAGAAATAGCAGGTACCTACATTACTTTCCAGACCTATGCTATTTTCCTTGAGGAATAGTGCAACTATCACAAACACCTTGTATTATTATTACTAGTTCTGCGGTCACCCAGTTTTCAGAGCTTCCCGAAAATAATATATTATTCTGCATGTGTGTGTTCCGCAAGTGAATTTTTAAATATCAGTCTAAAACATTTCCAATTTATCTGTAACGAACTTAATTAGTTTTCGAAAAAACAATCTAGTGTAAATACGACTAAGCCTTCAGTCTGTCCTGTGTGTGGTCTCTGGTCAAGCCGTGACCTGGTTGCGTCTGCGCAGGACTGGGTTCGCCGCAAATTCCTCGCCCGTAAGCTCATCCACTTTAATCCAACACGCTTTGTAATTATAATTTATTGCGCTCTCAATGGTATAACAACTATTGATTATTATATCAACACGTTTTATTGAGATATCTGCATATCTAGAACTTCTGCATTGCAAGTTTTTGAGCATTTCATTAAAAAACTTCACTGGAATAAATTTTAAAATATTCCGTACATTATCTTTTAAAGCCTTATTTATGTATTCTTTTGCAAAGGTACAAAAATAAAAAGTAAATACTCGACCAATCATTCACTTCATTCAATCATCATTCGAGATTCATCAGTCAAATTATCAATCACAAACATACCATCCTGATGGCTAAATGTTTTATGATACCAACCTATGAAACTAGCTACAAATTCTAACTTTATCAAGCTCATAGTTAATTTTCTATTATTTATATCGACATTTATATTCTGGTAAGATCTGCAGTGAATGAATAATTTAGTCTGTCGTATGACAATATTTAAGAGTTTAATTATCTACATTAGGGGCAATCATAAATAAAACATTTGATATGGCAATAAAATAATAAATAGGTAATTAATAACTAACCATAGGGTCAATAAAATCGATACAATTCCGGTAGAGTAAAATAACTTACACAAATCCATTAAAATATTTATTTTAAGTACGTAGGTTTTAATTTAAGTCGCTTAAATTTATTTACAGTCAGATAGCACAATTTTAAAATATTTAAGCCCATTTAAATTCAATTATTACATGTATTTTCTCCGAGGTGGCCACCAATTCATCATCATACGGCCTCACTTAAGTCAAGATCATCTTTTTCCGTAAAATTATTGCATTTCTCATAATTATACCATAAAATTATCCGCCTGCATACATCACTTTACCAGCTCTCTGAATGACCAATCAATGACCATTTATAAACAGTTTTATAGCATTAATAATGTCCTCAAATGACAATGAAAAGTAGTCCCAATGGCATTCTTGAGCCATGCTGTCACTTGCTCCAGTAATTGTCTTGACCTTTTGAAATGTCAATATTAAAGGATATTTTTAGTTGTCGAACTAAACCAGTGCATTTAAGATGTCGCATAGAAGAATTGGTGTTTTTGTTTACATTACAATTGTCTTTGAGATTTAATTACTTTACTTTTATTCACCGAATCTGACAACACTACACATACATTCAGTGAACTATGTAGTTTATGTCCTTCACTTTACATATCTATAAAATAAACTAGAGCTATTACCATTTAAACGTTTTCCATATCCCTAAAAAGTCAATCTCACTCAATCTTGTGTTACCTCTCCTAGTTGTCAACACGGAAAACGTTTATATCACTTAAACACTCCATATCTGAAACTAAGTGCTTTTATCTCGACACGTATACAGCATCTATCGCGCCTTATATTATCAGCTTGCATTATTACAACTTCTTAAGCTTGCCGTACAAAGATCGACTTATAGCTTTATAGAGCAACTGATTAGCATAGCAGTGGGCCCAATTCTAGATGCAACTGACTAAATAAAAATTCAAATTAGATTTGCTTCTAAAATTTTAAATGGGCTGGAAATTAGTTTTTTTTTATTCATGCGTGTATTTACTTAGTACATAATTTAAAAAAATGACTTAGTTTTGTTCTGTTGCCTTATTTTACATGTCAGCGAAGTAAATAAAATAAACGAAGAAAAACTATATATCAAAATTTTCATTAAAAAGCAGGACAAACTTATATTTTTCTTTAGTAAGTGACAAGTAGAATTGAGCCCATTATCTATGCACCGACAATGGCTGACCCGAGAACACTTCGGCCCGCCCACTAGGCTCCGAATGGGCATTCACGCGTGCCTTGGTGTTGGTAATTCAATTTATCGCACATTATTTCACTGATTTAGTGCGCAACTCTGAATTTAAATTAGGATTTAGCGAATGCTAAATAAGTCGGTATGCATAATTTTCTTGTGGAACTTATGTTGTAGACGTAACGTAGCGATTGCACTACCATGTAATGATGCTCGTAGCGATAAAAAATACAAAATACAAAAGTATTTATTACAAAAAACACCTTTGACTAAATACACTTTGCTACGATTCGAAGATGCTACGCCGTAGCAGGTAAGCGCGTCTTATTTAACTGACACGTTCCGATTTTTTATTCATTCATAATAGGAGATTACTTAGGTACTTGTAATAAAATACCTTTGACAGTAAGATTTATGTCTGAAAGGATAGATAGATTTATGGCAATTTTTGAACTCTATTTAGCTAGTTGCAAACCTAATGAGACAGGCCTAACACAACTTTTGACATAAGTATGATTTACCTATCGACTCCAAGAATAATATTGCATGTCCTGGACCCCGCAGCCCTTTTAAACCACTTGTTAAACCATTCAGTCAAATTCTGATAAAACTAACTACGGGTTAAGCCGTTTCCGCCGTCGGATTTTAATCAAATAACAATTGATCATAGTTAGCATATTTCTGTTCGTTAGATACAACTTGGACTAGTACTATTATACCGGGTGTTAAATAAAATTGCTGTTCCAACTTTAGGGTGTGAACCTATTCGTTAATCTGAACAATTCTCCCCAAGGAATATAAACCCAAGTGACCGAAAAAAGAAATCGGCCCTCCCATACAAAATGACTCGATCCGCCAGTCCGCCATCGTTTTTGTGGGAGAGCAATTTTTTTTTTCTAATTTCCGCCTACGTTCCTTGTAGAAAGTTGATCAGTTTCATAGGTAGGTTCCAAGTTCACACCCTTAAGTGCGCGTCGTCGCTGCCGGCGCCATAGTGTGTAGCAGCCTTTACACCGAGTATATTCTGCGCTTCAACCAAAGTTTGATTTCGAGTTATTATTATAACCGTTTGCGTGCTGGGTTTACTTCTCGTGATTAAACAACTCCAAAACATGAAGTAAACCAAAATTATGGTTTCTTGTAAGCCTATTGAGTAAGGTTGACTTATGTTCTAGATAGACAACAGAATAGAGATATACAACAGGGTTCCTTCTAAAAATAATCTTGCAATAGGTAAGTAAGTCTACATAAAGATTTCACATAAGCGGTGGTAGGCTCGCGAGAAACCGCCTAACTTGCGACCACACTTCCATAAGAACATATCGCCAAAGACTCTAAATCCATTGGTATATTTGTTAAATAGTAAAGTCAAGTAAGTAATATTTTACGCCTGTATTGTTTAGCAACAAGACAAGAAACCATTTATTGAATTATAAACAATTACATTGTACTCAAACTTAAGGCAGAGACACCTGACTTTACCAAGCGACTTATCAGAGAAACTAGTCCGAATTATAAATATTGTAGGAACCTATAGAACGCCCTTCGCATAATAAGACGGAGCGAGTCCGCCAATTAGAGCAGCCGTTCTAATAACTCGAGGCATTATCTGGTTTATAAAGTATATTCTAAATACTAGTACAAACCATAGCAATCAGATACCGAGGACAATGTGCTAGCAACAAAATGTACAAAGGCCAAACTTTGTACAACTGGAACAAATATTCAGCGCCGCCAATCTTAAATAATACATATACTATAGCATATTCACTCTTACCACGACATACCCGCATAGGTAATGTGTGCTTCAATATCTGTCCTCTTCCTGTTGCATTACTGATACGAAACAGCGTGCTATTTCAGCGCGGTTGTATGCAGATTTGCATCTGTACGCTTTCGTACTCTGGTAATAAGTAGTAATTGATCGTCACATCAGAATATACAAGATCATCCAATCATTAGTTCTTTCCCATATTTCCCGGGCTCGGCTCCCTAATCTAGGGTATTGAACGGGGATACTGGTTTTTACACAGACCAGATATGGAACAAAGGTTTGAAATATCGTTTCTTTGTTCTCAGGTTGTAGTATCGTGCTTGGCGTTGGCGGCTGGAGCGCACGCGAGCCAGGGCTGGGCCGGCCCGCCCGCAAACATCGCGCTGTCCAACGACGGACGCAACATCCTCGACACCCCTGAGGTGGCCCAGGCTCGCGCTGCTCACCTCGCCGCCCTGCAGCAAGCCGCACAGAACAACCCCAACCCGCAAGACGATGGCTCCTACAACCCCGCCTGGGACAACGAGGAGTACTGGCAGCGCGCCGAGCAGAAACAATGGAACGCGCCCGCTCCCCAGTGGAACGCTGCCCCCGCTAACAACCAGTGGAACGCGCCCGCTCCTCAGCAGTGGAACGCTCCCGCTCACAACCAATGGAACGCCGCCCCTGCCCCCGCGTGGAACGCCGCTGGCCCCGCGCCCGTTGCCGAGACCCCTGAGGTCGCCCAGGCCCGCGCTGCCCATCTCGCCGCACTGAGTGCCGTCAAGTCCGCCGCCCCAGCTCAACAGTGGAACGCGCCCGCTCCTCAGCAGTGGAACGCTCCCGCTCACAACCAGTGGAACGCCCCCGCTCCCCAGCAGTGGAACGGCGCTCCCTCGTGGCAGAGCCAGCCAGCTCACCAGGTCGCCCAGGTCCAACTGGCGCGTGACGGCTCCGGTATCCTGGACACCCCCGAAGTAGCGGCGGCGCGCGCGGCTCACTTAGCAGCCCACCAGCAGGCGGCGCACTCCGCGCCCCCTGCGCACCCCCAGCAGCGCTGGTGAAGTGGTGAACTCCCCCTATCCTCCCCCCGGCGCCTCGGCCCAGCACTGGCCGGTAGATCCCGGAGATCGCGCGCCAGTGCTCCGCCGAGACTCCCCTTCCTTTCCTTCGATCTCTTCTTCATTTAGGAACTATTGTAAAGTGCAAGTGCGTCAGCCTATTCTATCCTTATGGCTTTTTGTTACTTTTATAAACAAATTTTCTATTGAACGAACTTTTGTAAATAATAATTATATGTATGCGTAATAAACGAATTTATAGAACGGAAAATTACTTGGTAGTTTGCATTGTCGTCCAGTCCTGGGACAGGTTTGATATAATCACGGAGCGAGGCTAGCGAGTGCTTCAGTGAGCGATGGTCAACGCCGATAATCACAAACAAATAGGTATTCGTGCAGCTGAACCTTGATAACACTCCAAATCAAACATTGAAATTACTGACAATATAACAGCAAATTGTTTATGACTTTGTTCTCAAAGAATAAGATCATGAAACACGTGCAATTACCTATCAGTCAGATATTTCGACTACCGAATCGAATTTATCATTATTTTGCATGTCAAACGATTGTAAAGAAGCTTTATTTGTAGACAGAATTGAATTAAAACGAGCATATCGTGACATACCTTCCATTGTGAAACTTTAGATCTACGATAGTGCAGTGACGAAATGTTTGCTGTAAAAACAAGCTGATACGGAAAACACGCTAGTCAAAAATATTACATGGTAGCTTTTAATTATAAACCAATTGAACGAATTTACTTGTCGATAACTAACTAGGTAATCGATAATGACACCATATTGAACATACTAGTCTTTGCTGAATGAAGAATTTCAGTCTGTCGTGCAAAAATTAGAATAGCAAATTAATCAGGCGTGTGATGTCGTGATGTGATAGATAAATAGAATAATACTGTTATCGCGGAAGAAGTGACCTTAAATTGAGCAATCAATAGTGATATGACAATGATCAAGTTAATAGTACAGTACAAATGGATACCTGCTTGTAGTGAATCAATAAGAAACGAAAATCGATGAAACCTTAAAATAAGCTAAAAACCCAATCAGATCAACAAAGTCAACTCGGTCAGTTGGTACACTAAAAGCTATGTTTAAAGCAACAAAATGTCCTTAAGAAGTAATACTAAGTTTCGGTTCAAAATTAACAGTTTTAAGAGCAATTTGAGGTCGTAAACCACACGACTAATTACACGGGGCGCGGGGGGGCGAGTCACCGGAAAATGTATAATTTTGCTATCTGTGGATTGAACAGTACTTCAAGACTTTAAATGAACATGGGTGTGGGTGAGGGCAGCATGTAATGAGAACTGTCAATGTACTAGTATAAAGGAGGTGTAAGGAACAGCTTCCCACAAACTGATAGGGGTTGTTGTGATGAAACTGAATGAGCTTCACGAAGATTTTCTTTCCAGGAAATGAAAATAAAGTTTGGCTTCCACATACAAATTGTCTTATCGAGGTATGATTATTTGTAAGGGGAAATCATTTTCTTTTTAGGAAGCAGTCTTTTACACCTTGTATATTAAAAGTAGGTACCTATACTCTGTGACTTCAAAAATGGCGTTGGCGGCCATGTTGGCACCGTTATTTTCCTTTTTTGGCCACATTCATTTAATGCCTTGACGTCCTGTAGAGGGCGGCACAAGGCCGATCTATCATTCGATCAACGCAATCAGCGATTAGGTGGCAAACATTTGGCAGCAAATTAGTCTAGTACAGGGCGCTCTATAAAAAGAAATTGGGATATTTTTATAAACTTTGATATTTGAGGACCAAATAAAGTTATACAATCATGTTTTGGGTGACCGAGAGCACTAGGAAATATTTTCAAAAATAACTAACATATACTTTTGTCGAATTTATTTTATAACATATTTTCTGCAAAAGAAATAAAGTCTGCTTTAGAGAATTCTCTCTGAACCTACGTCGCCTTAATATATTTTATTAACATTTATAAATAGAAAAAGCTAAAAGCCCAAAACACATTACATCTGACCAGTCGCTATTGTCATATAAATGACATCAAAAACGTGTTAGTTGCATAAAAGAAATAAGAGACCTTGATTGATTGATATAGTATAAAGCAGTATAAAAATGGTACCATCGCTTTATAAAAGGACGAAAAACTGTTTAATGTGTCGACGTTATCAGCTGAAATCTTCAAGGCGAGTGAAAGACATTTTAGAGAAAGAACGCTTCGAATATGGCGGCGTCCCAGTTTCTGTAAAGGTATTGTCCAAGTTGTGTGTCCTAGAAAATGTCTATTCTATAAAGTCAGAAAGAACTGTGACCTCAACAAGTTGTCTCTTCATATCGAGCCTAATTAGGAAAGTATTGTAAGAGACTGCAAAAAAATTACAGAAGATCCTAAAGGTTATGATTGTGAGTCAAAAATCTGTATTTCTGTCGCTTACGATATTTCTACTGAACAGGCTCGAAATAAAAAACGTTAATAATCCAGATTAAGTGAAGCATGAGATGGATTGTCAAATATTAGAAGTTGCAAGAAGATTAAATGTTCCAGGACATTTCAACAGTGATTTGGAAAGAATTAAACCAAAAGCTCAAGATTTCAAATTCATGACAAAGAATGTAGGTAACAAGTTCTTTCACAAGCGTATTCTAAGTATTTAGCGTGAGCACACAAACTTAGTAATAAGTAAAGAAAAACACTGTTCTTTTGGCTAACATAGAGGTAAAATTACATAAACGACAAATTCGCAGCTGTAGAGTCAGCTGCTGATATTCTAACGCCAATTAAAGGAAGCGACAGAAAAATGTATTGACACTAATACTGGACAGTTGGACACCCTATTAGAAGCAGTGGACACCCATCAATGATCAAGCCAATCTTGGCTTAACTTTCGTCACTTCATAATGCGCACTGTTATATAACGTGCTTTGAAAAATAAATGAGACTCCAACTATCCTTATAAAATACAATTTGCTTTTCCACAATTGTCGAACCACCAAGAACCGATAGCTAATAGGCGGTGTTGCAGCGACGATAAATAACCACATTTTATGCAGAATTGAGAAACTGGCTACTACTCAATCTGAGCTAAAAATAAAATAGACTCACGACACAGGAATAAATAATAATAGGAATATAAAGTACAGAGACAAAGCTTCTTAGTACATCGTTGAGATAAAACACTGTTAATATACCTACTAAAATAGGACGACACCTTCCACATAATGCACAGCTGTGACGGCGTACGAATTACACACGAGGGATGTCACGGCGCCGCGATGCCTAAAATCATCATCAACATCGCATTCCTGAAGATCGTGTCTATCTTGGAATATTGTCATGCTGCCATTCCTTCCTATCCTCAGAATCTAAATTAGATGGGTTTGCTCTTGACTCTAGATACAAGGTCAGGTATGACAGTGACAGAGTCGACGATGGAGCGAGCTTACGAGCTAACCCAGAAGACGCATGGTATGGTATTTGTTTCTTGCTTCTTTTATCATGGCTGGCCAACAAGAGAATGATAGAAAAATCAACCTGTAGTTATGAGGCCAATTCTTACATGTTTGAACTTTAATCAAATTAAGTTTCACGGACTCGATTATTCGGTCCATTGTTGTAAAGAACTACAAGTAGAAAGACAGTTTTTATGTTTGTAAAATCACTTTTGAAGTATGATGATTCCAATAACTGATCAGGTGCAGCCGCGGAAGAATCCTGCTGAAAATTTTCGGAAGGTATTTCTAATTATAACAATACAGAATGTCATGGAAATAACTCAAAGCTTTTTGTTGAGTAATTTTCCAATAAACTTTTGTTGATACATACTTATTTGCGCCTCATCTTATTCTCACAGCAAAACTACTGGACGACACAGACAAAACAAGACCCACCACCGTGGTACAATTGGGACCATAAACTACCCATAAGCAGGAGCCATAGTGAGGTTTGTATCAAATGTAATCGATTAAAATAGTCTCTCGGTCAGTTTCTTTAACATCAACTAAGGGAGACAATTGCGTTAAGCTGTCCCTTACACTATATTCCTAAAAAAAAACACTATTTCCGATTTACGACGCTACCATGGAGTTTATAGGACCGCCTATTTATCTACATGCCCATCCGTGGCGACCACAAATGCTGTTGATCAACTAGGAAATCCCACTCGAGGGAATTGAAGGATCCGATCAAATCTTTAGGAAACTGCAATTTAGGCGATGGGTTGACATCCGGACACTACGGAAAAATCCTATTGAAAATTACCCCTAAAAAATACATGAGGTATGATTCACCCCGTTAATGATATAGGCGTGATAAAAAGAAAACTTTTTCATTCACTTTGTTCTAGACCAATCTTGCCGGGAAACACGAGTTGAAAGTATCGATTTGTGAGACTGTGGAGTTCAAGAAAGACCTTCGCGAATACCTGGTGACTTCCACGCTGCATGGGCTGCGATACATCGGAGAGAGGAGACTCACGTGGTTTGAGAGGTACAGCTTCTAGCAAAACAACAGGAAATACTCCAATGGCAAAAAACAATATTTGAGAACAGAGACAATATAGTACCTATTCGACATAGGTCAATCTGAACAATAATATTGTCGAAAAGTCTGTTACAATAGCATTGCAACAGACTTTTCGACAATACCAGCAGCACGGCACTGACAATAAAACTCTACACTTTCAAACAGCTAATCCTATAAACCCAGGTTCTTCTGGCTAGCTGCGTTTACCAGCTCGTTCATCATCGCGCTGTTCTTCATAATGAACATCTACAACAAGTGGAGGCAGTCCCCAATGATTGTGAGCATCAACCCTGTCAACATGCCCCTCAGTGAGCTCCCCTTCCCCGCCATCACCATCTGCAATGTAAACCAGGCGAAGAAGTCTGTCGCAGAGCGGTACAAACAGATGGGGTAAGATTGTAACTTCATAAGGTTCTTCATAATGAACCCTGTCAACATCCCTATCTGCAACGTCAACCAGGCGAAAAAGTCTGTCGCCAAACGGTACAAGCAAATTGGGTAAGACTGCTAGGTTTAATAGTGCATGCGTCACGCCAATAAAAACAAAACCCGTTAATAATGTTGAAAGGAATAATGATTATTCTCTAATACTGTGCTGGCTTGGAATAAAGGATCATCTTAGGTGTTTTCTGACAATTTACTGAAATTAGCACACAAGCCATAGCCAACATTGTTTCATTGCAACCACACAGTCCTGTTTGACGCAAAATTCATATAACTAACTGAACCAAAAAGATGCATTTATCTTACAGAGATTCAGTGGACACTAAACTTTTGGAAAGTCTGTGCTCGGAAAAAGATGAATCAGACGCTGATCTTTTTGTAGAGGAATTGGATGAGAGCGCAGATTGGAACCATTTTAGACAATTTCTGATAAACGTAAGTGTCCAAAACACATATTCCTTTCTTACCAAATTAGCTCGTAAGGCTGTACCCTCAACAACACTTTTGAACGGGGTTATTACCACGATAACTTTTTTTTATTAGTTTGATTCACTTGATATTTCGGAGCGGTTGCACGGTCCATGATCATGAGTGGACTAATTTTTCTACGTAACTTTTCTTTGTGTTCTGCTTGTTTGCTATTTCGGCTTTACAGGTAACGCAACCCTGCGGAGAAATGTTGGTGGAATGTACATGGAACTCCAAGTCAATGTTGTGTTCTGATCTCTTCAACTCACAGCTCACAGATGAGGGTCTCTGCTGCACCTTCAATGCGGTACACCGGGACTATATGTTCAGGAATCCGTAAGTATGTTTAAGAATCGCCGGGGATGCTTGGTAATCATTGGTTTGGATGAAAATTGGCTTTAATACCTTCGGGGCTTACCTATTGTTTTCACATAGTAAATCTAAACTGGACAGGAATGGCTCAGGGTGCAACATTTCTCTTCACACTTGGGCAAATTAAACTTCGTAGAACTTCAGCTGGCATACATCCACGGTCTGCGTAGAACATTTTTCAAGACATCTGTAGAAACATGATGTAGAATAACACGAGAACTTTTCAAAATTCTATTTTTTTTGCTTATTTGGGTCTTCGTTTACCCTCAGCGCGGCTTTGCTGACAGTGTCTGGTTTTCGCAGCAAAAACCTAAATGATATGAACATAACATTTCCGTCGCCTTCTGTCGATTGGACACCAGAAGGAGGATATCCACCGGGTTCTCCCCCAGACGGTTTCCCTTGGAGAGCCAAAGGTAAGTACCTATTATGGAGAGCTAGTACAAAACAAGCAAATGAGGACACAGGAATCTGATCTGAACAAGGAATCGAGACAAAAATATCTGGAAATTAACCATTTCATAAAGACAAGATAATCCATGAAATCAGTAGAAAAGTTAACAGTTCGAAATGAGTTTTGAATGGTAATTTTAGGAGTTGGAACTCATCACGGTTTGAAGCTAGTGCTGGACGCTAACACTGCGGAATATTACTGCGCTTCCACCAAAAGTGCTGGATTCAAAGTGAGTATAAATCGAATAAGGTACCCTACTTCTGAAATGTACGTTAAAATGGAAACCAGGACTTAAAAGACCAAAACCGTTTCAGATCCTCCTTCACAACCCGACAGAAACCCCGAAGATAGCCAATCTAGGGGAAATCTACGGTCCAGGAGTGGAGGCTCGCGTGGCCATCCAGCCCAGGATCTACGACTCTCAACCAGCGCTGCAGGGTATTGACATCAAGAAGAGACTCTGCTTCTTCTCCAGTGAGAAGACTTTGCTGTTCTTTCGGTATGTCTTCATCATCATCCACCGAGAGGCACAAGGCACCTACATATGAAATACGGAAAACGAAAAAGAAATTGGTGGAATTTTATGTATGGAATCTTCTGTTTCCAGGACATACACGATAAGGAACTGCGAAATGGAATGCGAGTCCAGACAGATGCTGGACATCTGCAAATGCGTGCTGTATTATATGCCCAGTAAGTGCACACATTTCTCACCTTTTCTACATCAGTGTGAGAATTTATAATACTTCTAGTGTTTTTTTTATGATTTTAGAAAATCGTACAACTCGTGTGTGTGGCAAAACAGATGCAAGATGCTACACAGATGTCTGGAAGAATGTCAGTTTAGGTGGGTAGTTTAACTATTGCACGCCAAGTTTTTATGCTAAAGAGTGTTCAATAATCTAGTCTAGAACATCTAGATTCACATGTCATGTCTAGGTGACAAAAGAAAGATCCACTTACCACATTGTCTAATTTCTTCCAGTAAGTGAACGGCAATGTGAAGAGTGCCTAGCAGCGTGCACAGAAATATCCTACGACGAGAGGATGAGCAGCGGACCCTTGCTGAAGCCGCTGGTCAAAGAGTATGTGAATAGGACTGGACGGTCTGCTGAGTACTTCATGTATAGTATACTTTGCTTCTTTTTGAGGATAAGAATGGGGAAATTTGTGGCTACAAGTGTCTACACTTGGCTAAGATACTAGGGTAGATTATGGTCCATAGTTGCATTGTTCAACACAATGATGGACAATCACGCTCACTTCAACAGATTCTACTTGAAAAGTTGAAGGTGGACAAAAAAGTACTATAATCAGATCACGGACCAAGATTAGACAAGGACAACTATTGGATTTAAATTTATTCTGTTTTTCAGAGAAAATATGTTGGTTATCCACTTCTATTTCGAAGACGGGAAATTCCAAAGGTTCACGAAAGGGGAAATATTTGGCCTCACTGAATTTCTTTGTAAGTAAATTGTGTTTTGGTGTTGCAATACTATTGGTGGTCAAACTAATTTTTGCGTATTATTTCAGCCAACACCGGAGGTCTCCTCGGCCTGTGTATGGGATTCAGTATGATGAGCTTGATAGAGCTGTTGTATTACTGCACACTGAGGGCATTCTGCAAGGCCCGCCAACGGAGACCCAGGCCATTTACTAAATAAATTGTATTTTGTTTAAAATATCTTATTTTTTTATTCAGTATTTTTTTTGTCCTTATTTCTTTATAAATATTAAGGTTTGTTTTATGTTTATGAATGAGTTACTTTCTGTTAAATATTTTTTGGAAAGTGTAATGTAAATTACACAAGTGTTATAAAAAATTGGTTTATTATTTCAAATTTTAATATTACAAAATATTATAAGATACTTTCATTAGGTACTAATAAATATTATTTACAATACATACAATAAAGTAGTTACTTAACATAACATTCAGTCTCTGTTCAAATGCTTATGATGAGAATTATGATTAGTGGTAATGCAACACTGGCAACACATATCAGAATATTTTTATTTTATTTATTTGATTATCCCTGACTCGTTTCATTTTGTGAATTTGTGTTATAAAATAACACACTAAAACCTTCGGAATCCTTGGCTTTTTTATATCTTTTTATTGTTAATACAAAACTGCTACAACGGGATATTCACATTTTCAAAAAAGATATTTAAACGCAAATATTTGTACACTTATGGTAATGAAAATTATGAGTGTTGAATTTGGGTCTTAGACTTAGGCTAAACCAGTTAGATCTAAAGCAATGTTTTCCAGTTAGATCTAAAGCAATGTTTTTTATCCTAATTTATACTAACACTTTACAATCAAATGTACATATAACCAGAGGCACAGGAGTGGCCTACAGAAAGATAAGAGCAGAACCATCACTGCCTGAACAACATGCCATACCATTTCATGATACGGCTAATACTATGTAACATTTCGTCATTGAGTCGAAAATCAATGAGTGATGAAGTGATAAACATTTGGGGTTGATACACATGGGGTGTATCTATGGAGCTACAATAGATCTGCACAGGTCGCAGTGGCTGTTGGGCTGATTAGACGCAAACCCTTATAAACCCTGTTGCAGGATTATGATTAAATCGGGGTTTTGATAAAAATCTAGGATTTTATCCAAATCCTAAGAAAATCCAGTTTTATACTGAAACTGTCAAATCCCTTAGCAGGTTTTTATTTATCAGCATCCTGCGACATATCCAAATCAAATGTAATACATCTGTGGGTATGTCTTGAAACTAAGAATTACCTACACAATACCTATGTCTGATGCCTGGGCGGTCCCTGCGGCGGCGGCGGGTTAGGCGGTTGCTGCGTCGGCGCATCGGGCGGTTGTAAGGTGCGCGTGCGTCGGCGGGTGTAATG
This sequence comes from Scrobipalpa atriplicella, assembly GCA_029255725.1. Taxonomy (NCBI): domain Eukaryota; kingdom Metazoa; phylum Arthropoda; class Insecta; order Lepidoptera; family Gelechiidae; genus Scrobipalpa; species Scrobipalpa atriplicella. Next base: position 8,587 of record JARACY010000761.1, on the reverse strand, counting down.
CTGCCATAGTAGGATCGCTTGGTCGTCCATGAATTTACACACCTGAAATAGGAGGTGAAAATGAGTAACATACAAAAGAGTTTTCCCGAAATAAAACCCTTTAACAATACACTCTTATCCGGATAAAGCCATCCTGTATATGCTGAAATAATTATATTTAAATGTATTTCTTTTTTACCCCTAGTTATTGAACATTTAAATTAATTTGGAATAACCCTCAAAACTTGTCAGACGTGGCGGAACAACCTTTGTTTAAGTCTTTTAAGCTCTGCCTAGCCCATTAGGGATAAAGGCGTGATTATACCTAGTAATTGGTATTTGTTAAAGCATTAAATTCAAATTCAGATGATCAAATTCATTTAGAAACTTCTGGACTATTTGCTTACAGTTAAAGGTAACAACATCACAATTTTATTTAGGTTCCAAAATCTATCTTTTACATACTATTTGTAAACTTACTAAAGTACACATGTACAAAAACTAAAACTTTTTGAGTCTACTAACTGTTAATGAACATAAGAAACAAGGGTTTACGGGAAAACAGGAAATATTCCAGCTATTTAGGCATGTTTCCCCTAATAATTTGGTATGTATTGTTTTACTGAATAAATGAAATATACAAACCTGTGCGGAAACACATTCTCTTCTGAATGCTTCATGTTGTAGCAGTTCAAGGAAATGCAAGCACATCGGATACTTGAGATAACGAGCATACTCCGGTTCCCTCCAATACTGTAGGTACCGGATATAGTTTATGAACGTCTGCTCCTTGAGGTAGCCTCGTTGGGCTAAGACTGTAACAAGTTTCAGAAAACAGATCAATATGGGTGTGAGGGCCAGCGACCAGCACACCAGAAACTGATAGGGGTTACTCAGTCAACAAAACTGAACAACTTGCACCAGAAAATTCTTTCAGAAAATTAAAAAAAAAATTGGCTTTCCCATACAAATTGTCTGACTGAGGTGATCATTTTGTATGGGAAAGTATTTTTTTTTCTGATAGAATTTTCTGGTGAAAGTTGTTCAGTTTCGTTGATTGAGCAACCCTTATCAGTTTTCGGTACATTGTCCCTTACATTACACCCTATTGTATGTAACGTACAAATGAAAAAACAGTTTTGTTGTTATAGTAAGTAATACATGGCTAATGCAAGTCTTATTGCTAGAATAAGAATGTATTAAACAAATTGAGCTCCATTTGTAACTATAGGGTGAAATCAACGGGAAAAATTACTATACGTTTTAAACATAACCTCAAAATACTTACAATGTATATAATTCGGGTTTGCCAGACACTGAACGAATTCCAGTTCTACTTGGAACCTTATTCTATTCTGCTCCTCGGTCTCCGGCATAACTGGAAGTTAAAGGTCCTCACTATTATTGAAATATCATGAAAAAACTAAAGCAAGTAAAAACGAACAGGTTTTTAGTCTATTGCACATTATAAGTCAGTGATTAATAGTATTTACCTTTTCCAGCCATCATTTTAGATACGACTTATAACGACTTACGTATGCGAAATATGTTTTATATTGTAATTAACTGGAAAATAGAATAAAATAATAGAAATATTTTCGATTCTACAGTTTTTTTTTTTTTAACGTTTTCCCATAATAAAATGGAAGGCGAAGAGCTTGAGCCCATGTAGCCTAGTCTTCAGTATTTGTTCTTCCGTTGTTCGTTTCAAAAATAACGTCTTTAGTGTATATTTCTTATGATCAAATCCAGTTTAAAAAGTCTTCAGTTTGAATATTTTCCTTTTCAGTGTAATTTTATTTTAATCTCTTCAGTATTTTCCATTTCAGTTATCAAATCCAGTAAAAATGTCTTTAGTATGTACTAATGATTCGTTCCATCCATGTTATTTATAAAATAATTCGTCTTTAGTATAAATTCATTTTGTCAAATCCAGTAGTTATGTCTTCTTTCTTTTTAGATTTATTTCTACAATAATTTCTCAATAACCAGTAACAATAAGACTATTATTTACAAAATATTTACATTTGCTGAAAAGAAACGTGTCTGAAAAACGATTCTACAGTCTACAGCACAGAGAAGAGTAATAATAATAATACTTTTTTTATGATTCTCCCATGTAAGGGAAGGCAAAGAGCGTGAGCCCATGCAGCCCAGTCTTCAGTTGTCCTTTTCTTGAGTTGTCCTAACCTAATCTTAACTTAAGCTAACCTAAAAGTCATTAGAATGCGCCGGTGATTCACATTCCAGCACAAGGTTCTTGGCAAAGGGAAAAGTGGGGAAAAGTAACACACGGGCGAACTTTGTGACTTACGACCTTTTAGAATAAATCATATTTCAAAAAAATATCGACAAAGTTACAATGAAAAGTCTCTAAAATGGTGATAATCTATCCATAAATTAATTAAAAGTTTTGTGTTAAAATAGTGAGGTGTCATGGATTCACGGGGGCAATAGAAACCAAACAGGGGACAATAGAAATCAAAGAGGGGTCAATAGAAGTCTAATAAGTACCTAATCATTATCATTACCATCATCAACGTTAGCCCCCAAGCCAAATGATAAAATGCACTCGATAATTTTAACATAGAGCAATTTTTTCTAATAACCCCATTTCTTTTCACCCCAATGGCAGGAATAGAAAATCTGCACATTTTGATAACTTTTTCATGAATATTATATGGGACATTACCGATTTCACAATTAATCTAAAGTAATTAAGATCCCGGACATCTGATAAAACCCTAAAATATATCAAACTAAGCTGTTATGTCACCTAAAATAGTACCTAAATGAAATTAGAAATTGTTTCTATCCATTTTACGTTACAACCATTCTCGTGGTGCACATTCATTCGTGTTCTCCGAATTGAGTGTACAGAGGGAAAGTCTTGTTATGTTTGTGAAATTAATTTATTTGCTCATTTAATTAAGTTTATAAGTAATAATTAAAAATAGTACATAATAATAACATTGATGAGAAAGCAAAATACTTATTAAAGCCTTAAAACCAACAATGTACCTACCTTATTAAAGTTACATAAAAATAATTAAATACTAACAAATTAAAGCACATTATTATGTTATAGGAGTAGTCCTAATCTATGCAACAATCGGCAGAGTTGTATTAATTATCCGGAGGCACGGAAGTGCCACCGCCAAGTTGAGCGACCAGGACGCGCCGCCACCGTACCGTACCATGCCATCCTTTTTTCGAACCACTTCAGAGCATCTTAATCGCATATTATCAATGTAAGAGACATTGATAATATGCATGGTCAAACATACTCTGTGAAGTTAAGAGCACTACAACAAACAATTCATGCCGACAACATAATAATGTTTACAAATAGCGAAAGTCGTAAATAAAGATTAACATAAAAATAGTTACGTGTCGAGTTATAAGCTAAACTCTTCTTCTTACAAACACAATACAAAGTAATTATTTAATTTATGTAACCGGTAGCAATTAAATAAATAATTAAATTAAATACATTAAAAAATTATTCACATCGGAAACACTGCATCGTAGCTGAAACTCTTTACTACCTTTACCTTCTACTCAGTGCTCTACTGAGGCTCTACCATACCAACCACAAGTGTTACCTATTTACTTGCCACTGGGCGATCTTCATATTTAGGTGAATGCATGGTGTCAAATAGTCACTCAAAGAACTCGTATTTAAGGGAGTGCTAGCTAAAATAATATTTTAGTAATCATAAAATAAATTATCTATTATCCAGGAGCGAACAAACAGGGACGTTAATATTTTTTTAGTTGAGTTGTGTCCTAGGTACCGAATTGCTCTCAATTTTCTACACGAGAAGGGCGTCGTCCGATCTCGCCTGTTTCACTCATGTGCGCCGTAACATGAGTAGATACGTTGAGCAATCTAAAGAGACGGTTCAGCCACTTCTTGCGCTGTTCCTTACTGCACAGCTTCGGGTTCGCGTTCTCTTCTGGGAAGGAAGGCGGCAAGATGTCCATTCTGGAAAACAAACACTTCGTTATTGTTATTATTTTCATTTTCTTTATGTTTATCTCGGCTTTCACCGGTAATCCTGCTATACATGGCTATGCACCTACATACACGGACTTAAGCCAAGTGTATATGAGGGCACATTCAGGGCTTATGGCAATGTCAGATAAGCAAGTCGATTTCGAGCTATTCAAATATCGAACGTAACGCCAGCGCCACTGACATAGAGTTCAAAGATGTCTATGTCTAAGCGCGCGCCACAGCGTGGCGGTTACGTCAAAGAGCTTAGATACGAAGAGCTTAGGTACGAGTAGATTACCGCGAGCTTCGTTTATTTTGGGTTTGGTTGACTCATGGTAAATACAGATAATTCGGTATGATAACCTGTATCTAAGGTACCAGTTTCTTATTTTTATCTGATAGATCATCTAATTTTGAAGAATATTTTCATCATAATAAAAATAAATTGTTAAGTAATTAATTAAATATGAATTTTTAAAGGCATGGCAAAAACGCTATATTCCGAGCCGGAAAGTAGCATGAATAGAATTTGCTTTACACAAAAAAAGTTTTGCTACCTTTCGGCTCGGAACTAGTGTTTTTGCCATGCTTTAAAAAATCATAATTAATTAATTACTTAACAATTTATTTGTATTATGATAAAAATATTCTTCAAATTAGATGATCTATCAGATAAAAATAAGAAACTGGTACCTTAGATACAGGTTATCATACCGAATTGAACTTGAACTTGAATGATTTTTATCCGCTGAGCTCAAACGGTCCGTTTTGTGTCCGGGCTGCGAGGTTCACTTCTTTGGATTGGGCTCGAGCCGCGCGCGACTACGTCAGCCTCGTTGGCCCTCTCCAACAAGTCAAAAAAATACATAATTCAGTTCAGGCAGTTTCGCACAATCACTGTAGACGCAAATTCTAACGGTTCAAGACTGGTTCTGAACAAGTTGCTAAGGAGCAACTGTAACTTAAACTTAAACTTTCGTTTGAAAACTTCTTGACAAAAGTTTCGTTTCAGTTCCAAACCACCTTCAGTTTAACCATCTGTCAAAACTTTTGCGCGATACGAAATGTACATACTTACTATCGGTTACAAAATTACTTGAGCTAAGCATAGGTGCACCTCACACATACTAAAGCACACATGCATAATTATAATCGTTATTGACCTAAGTTTGTTTATGCTAGTGCTGAATATGCGGTCAGCGCCTTAGTGTTCCTGTCTCAGAATTTAGTTATATTTCGCGAATCTGCTGAAATGCGAATCTGCTTAAATTGCAAATCTGCTATAATGCGAATAAAGGATTCTGTCTGTCACCGATAGTACAAGAAAATTGGTTCAGTTTTGGTTTGGTTTTGGTTTTTTACCGCAATTGCCCCCTGTTTAGTTGTTGAATTTTCTAAAACAGTTTGCGGAATGTATTTTTTAGTATGGCTGAATAGATGAGATAAAATTATGTTGCTCTGCATGTTTTTGATGGATGATGTTAGCTACTTGGTCGTGTCTATGTTTATACAAGTCTGGGCTATGGATTTTCAAGCACTTGTTATTGTATATCCTACATGAGTCTGAAGCTAAGGTCTTTGTTTTGTATCTCTGGTAGTTTATGGTTTTTATTACTTGTTCTTGTCTTGCCATAATGAAACCTTCAGTCTCCGGGAATAAATCACAACGACTGAACCATGCTATTAATGTCACTGACCACAGTGGCCAGGCAAGACTAGTAGTGGTCCGAACCTGAACTATGGGCGCTTGGTCGAGTGTTGTTGTTCTTAGTTTGGTTAGGACATTGCACGCTGATCTGATCACCAACCTGAATGTCTGAAAAGTATGATGATCCTGATGGATGGGCATGTAAATAGTCAGTCCTACTACTCACGTCTCTCTGGTCGTGCCAGTCAGTCTGTCCCGTCAGAATAATGGATTAAATTAAAGACACTCCCGCACTTTGATCAAGGTTGATCACGAGGAGATTGGCCGGGGTCATCGAATTTCGATCAGGAGGAATATTATACGGGGTGTAAGGGACAGCGTCCCGCAAACTTATAGGGGTTGCTCAGTCAACGAAACTGAACAACTACCACCAGGATTTTTTTTCAGGAAATGAAAATAAAAATTTGCTTTTTCATACAAAATGACCACATCGATCAGACAATTTGTATGGAAAAGCAATTTTTTTTTTTCATTTCCTGAAAAAAAATCCTGGTAATATGTGTTCAGTATCGTTGACTGAGCAACCCCTATCAGTTTGCGGGACGCTGTCCCTTACACCCGGTATACTCACTCGTCAATCTCGACTTCAGGCAGCATGATGTCAGCATACCCATACAGTTGGGCGGTTTCCTTCTGCTTCGCCCCAGCTCCTACACTCTTGCGCGAAGCCCCTCTGACTGTGCTTTGTTGAGCCAACTGTCTACTGGCCTGCGGTGAACTCCCTGTAGAGATGGTCGACTTACCGCCAATTGACGTTCTCCTGAAAGCATTTTTATATTTCAACGGGTTTTCTGCTGGTTTCACCTGCGGCCAAATAAGTATATCAGATATTTTCCCGCAGAAAAAGTAACCTGTGTTACTCAGGGTGAACGGATTAGCCATGCACAAATCAAAACTAGAAGTAATTTGCACAGCAGCATGTCTTGAAACCTGGTCGCTGGAAGACCTTTGTAGAGCTGTGGTAGAGCAGCCAATATCAAGGAAACTGTGCGTGTAGCTGCCTTGCCTCGTATTTGCCATCAAAACGTAAAGAAGAAAACGGTGAAACAAAAATAAAATAAGAGATAGTACAGAAGCCGAAGCCTCACCCTGTAGATCCAACTGATTGAGATCGTTGCATAGTAGACTTAGCAGATGGGTAGTTGACCAGTTGTAGCGCGGTGTCGAAGTAGCTCCTAGGCTTGCCGAGGATGCCCACGGTGACGCCACTGTCCGACAGATTTTCTTCTGGACTGGCTATAGCCATCAGCAAATAGCGCAAGCGAGGAGGTAAACTGTAACGAGTTTTTTTTAATTAATTTATTTAACAGTTTATTGTACACATAAAATACACAGAACAGAACAATTACATAGGGAATAAAGACACTACAGGTACTGTATATAACAAAAATAAATAAATACAAATGTATATAATATAAATATATGTAAATAGACATACAGTATAAAAATATATAGGTAGGTACTATGGATTACGTAGAGAAAGATAATGTTCTTTGATTTTTTTGAAAACAGCGATTGATGGGCTGTCGCGGATAGTGTGTGGGAGGGCGTTCCACAATCTAGCTGCATGGACTGTGAATGAGTATGAGTTGAAATCTGTCTTATGTGGTGGTATAGACAAAAGCGTCCTGACGCTGGAGCGGCACGGTTTGTCTTGCGGACGTGAAAAACAAACGGCTCACGTAGATATGAAGGAGAAGAAGGCTTGTGAAGAATGTTGTAGTGTAGAGGACAGAGAGAGTATGAGTATTCCTACGAAGACGAATTGGGAGCCACTAGAGCTGTGATCTAAAATGAGATACCTACGTGGTCGGTCATATTTGCGCAATCCGAAAATGAATCGAATGCACAGATTTTGAAGTGGTCAAGTTTACTAAGAAGCTCCTCGGTGGCGTCCAAGTAGCAAGTGTTGGCGTAATTGAGAATAGGTAAGAGAAGGGACTGGGCCAGTGTATCTTAGGTAAAAAATATTGGAGGTGGACTCTTACCAACGACCCCAGGATCGAGAGCCCAAGACTTTGACCGCAAGAAAATAGTCACTTTAAAGAAAGTTAAAAAAACTTACTGTTCATACTTGATAGCGCCGATGCCCATTATACGATAGTCAACTTGTTTATAACGACAAAACACCTCATTCATGAACGGTGACCTAGTATGTAGCTTCGTCTCCCGACGCGCGCACTGGCCAATAAGAACTCCGCGTTCCAGTGACGTCATACTCTTGAGGTATCCGGTCTTCAGTCGGTGCTCTACTGAGTTGAAGATCTCGGTCTTGAATAAACGGTTTATTTCCAGCTCTGTAACATATTTCCAAATCTATCTGAACGGTCATAGATCAAGCAAGAAGGTCATCGTCATCGTCAGTTCGTACCAGTTCACTGCTCTTCCTCTACCAAGCATTAATTGATTCTTTGGCTCTCTGCATCCATTTCCTGCCAGCCACTAGAAGGCATTGTTCCATCTTACATTAGATCAAGAAGGTAAAATCACCAGGAACTCTTGTTGTTTTGAAAAGCTCATCAGCTCAGCCAATAGACGTCCAGTGCGGTACATAGGCCTCCCTCGAGGATCTCCACGATAATCGGTCCAGTGCCCCCCTTGTGGGAGTCTACCTACACTTCGTCTACCGTCAGTTATCAGTTCAGTAGTGTGATATATTCTTTACAATAATAATAGTTCAGATTCCACCATTAGACCATGACTCCTGGTTCTCTTGTCTACAAGGGTGTAATTGATATAAATTGGAGCCTTGACTAGAGAAAACTGGAGGAAAAGTTTGAAGACCAAACATTTGATAAACACTTACCCAGCTGGTTGAAGGACCGGCGCCCTAAAGCCAGCCACACAATCTGCACACACATTAGGATGAACGTTTCAATCAAATGGGCGTCTTTATCGGA
>JARACY010000760.1:0-77299 GCA_029255725.1 Scrobipalpa atriplicella | reverse complement strand
AAGAGTAACAAACAAACAAATTGATTAAAAAAAAAGATAGACAGTCAGAGTTACTTCGCAATTATATTATTAGTATGGATAATGATTCCGTTTCGCGAGTTAATGCTTTATGAGTCGTTAGTAATAACCACAATATATTTTTCGTTATGTACAGAAATAACTATTTGAATTAACCTTTACCTAGATTTTTTGCAAGTCTTGTTAACTTTTTGACAGATTGACCCCCCTACCTAGCGGTCGTGACCCACAGGTTGAGAAACGGCTTACACTATCAAACCATTTTTATACGTTTGCCCTGGAACCAATACTACACAAGTACACAAACAATCTTAGATATTTGTTTACTAACGTAACGTAATAGTTAATAAAATTGAACACTCGTTTAGTGAACAGACATTCAACCAGAATAACGTGAACGTAGAACGTAGACAGTTAGAAACGTCAAAAAGCATTCGACAACACTTTGTGCAGTCAACAACAATTTAACACACGTGGAAGCACATTAAATCAATCAGAGACAGACGGCTGCTGATCAATACAGTCGCTTAGCTATTTAGTTATACGGATTTCAAACGTGCACTACGATAAATATCTTCAAGTGAACTTCTTTTATCTAAACTAATATACAATTATCATGCAAATTTTTTCTAGGACTTTTTTCGAAAGCTTTGGTCTCTTTTTCATTAGTTCATTACTTTTTTTGGAATCTATATTTTCCAAAGACAAATATGCACTACCTACTCAAGTATATCGTGCGGCAAGTATGAGCTGCGACCGTATTGACCAGTCGCTCGTCGTCTGATGTGGTCCTTATGTCTAAAAACTACTGCCTTTATCACAAGTTTGCTAAAATTTGCAATAAATTAATGCTCGTAACTCGTAAACACAATGATAACTACCTTACATATCTATATTCGTAATAATTACTTACAATTATTTATAATTTACTAAGATTATCAATTTGAGTTGAGATAGGTAAGTATGAGAATGGATTTAATGAGAAATTATTCTTAAATTATATTAAGGACTACTAACTATTAAGTTACCAATTGGTATTAACGTCTGTCCTTTATAGTAATTTTTTTCGAAATTTTGTTAAGATATTAGGTTAATTTTTCTGAAAGTAAGGATATGTTTCTAAGGAGATATTGAAACTTTAAATTTGGCATATCAATTGCGATATGTATTATGTACTATAATATTTTATTACAGTCACCTGTGGTATCGTTAACGATTAAGATGTCTCTCCGAAAAAGATCTACGAAATAACATCTCATTATTTAATGCGAAGCTTTTTTTTGGTCGTTGATTCGACTGATACAATAAAGCTAAGTTATAATTATAACTAATACATTTTAAACACATTTTAACTAACAATTTCGTCGCTACATTAGCCCCTGTTACACACACTGGAATGTAGATCCCATACAGAACCGTAAAGCGGCTGCCTTTTGGTCGAGTAGGTACAGACAGATACAATATTCGTATTTTAGAACGTTCAAATATCTACCTACATGTCTTTAATAATTTTAGTAAACGTGACCAATACTACTCCATATAAATAATACGGCAGTGAGGCGATAAATTTAGTTTCCATAATATTTAACGAATCATCGATCGTTCTGAACAGAGGTGTCAGAAATTAAAGCTAGCTATCTACCATCGTGACGCGACTGTCTCTACTGCGACAGATGTGTCCGAGCCATACAACCACCAGCGATACAAATACAACACACTGGTGCCTATTCTGTTGTAAACACAACTTATTTTAGTTTGGTTCTGACTCTTTCTTATATTTGAATTAAAAAGAGACAGCAACACAACAGATTATAATGGGGTTAAAAACTGAGAACTAAATGGCGCCACTGTTGAGTGTTCCTTTTTCCTGTGATTGGTCAGTAATCTGTCAATATCAACATCAATGTCAGTTTTTTGTCTTCTCATTGATCTCTTTTGGAACACTCAACAGTGGCGCCATCTGCAATTAGCTTTGCGTTTTTATCCCCATTCTGCCAATGTGACGTAAAACTCCTAAAATCCTAAATTGCTCCGTTACTCCGTTTGCATTGCGCCGTTACGCTAGATGGTGTCGTCTTATTTATAGCTCACTTTGATAGGATTAAAATCAGCTATTGTGTTGTTGTCTCTTTTTCATTAAAATTTAAGAAAGTGACAGGTCCGAACCTAAATAAGTTGGGTCTACAACTAAATTGGCACCAATATCAACCATGGTATCAAACAAAATCAAATCAGTGAGCAATCGCTGCTGGAGATATTGACATCTCAATACTCGTCAATAGAGCCGGTATTGAGAAAACTTTATGACGATATCTAAGGGATTTAACACAATATACAATAGAAATCGTGATGGAGCTATAGCTGTAAATATAATAATAACGATAAGCGTAATCAGATAAGTATAAGATGGTAGAATTTTAGTTAAGTTATATTTTTGCCTTTGCCCTGCAGTGGGAAACACTACAGGCTACATTTAAAAAAAAAACTTTATACATATCTAAATTCGCAATTAGTTACACTTTTTTTCATGTTTTTTTTAGTCTGTATAGAAACCCCCTTGTATAACAAACACACTAGAATTGTATCGCTGGCCTATGGCTGTTTCTTTTGACGAAAGAGCGCGAAAACATTACAATCGATAGACATTCCTGTCCCACTAAAAATAGGGCTTATCTCTGGCCCGCTTTATTTTTTTCCATACTCGAAGATAATGGGGGCAATTCGGCAGCGCACAATATCACTAAATCTTGACTTGAATGGACCTGACATTTTCTATCCTGAATTAACAGAAAGAGAGCAATATTTTTTAGTTAATATTTAGTTAAGTCGTGCTCTCACCGAATCGATAGCAATATCTTCCAATCCGAGTCATCTTAGGCCAACTCACTAGACATCGAAAGAAACACGCAGTGGGTCAGAAGTGCACCGATCGTCGCTATACTCTTTTTCACGTAGCATGACCAAATGATCATCCTGACACATGTCAAACGCATACATTTTTTGACAGTTATAAAGGAATCTCTTTCGCACCAGTGATGTTTTAATATTTCCTACCTGTTGTCATGCTATCTGAAAAATGCTATAGGTGTGTTGTACTTGTTAGTTAGTTGTTTAGTCGTAGGTCTCGGACTCCTGCTGCACGAGCTTGAACCGGCGCGGGCTCTTCACGGCCACCGAGCCGTGCCCATCCAGCGAGATGCGACCCTTCATCTGCAGGTACCTGGAGGAAATATAAGATTAACATTCATCATCTACACATTAAAAAAAAACAGTCATAACAACCCTTTCAAACCCGGCGGCCTCTGCAGGTGCGCTGCCGCTACGCCCCCGCCGGCATTATGTGTACGAGGCTCAGAGATTTTGATAATGATATGCTATGGATTTATGATTTTGCGACAACTCGACTTATTTGTGAAGTTTTGGCTATCATTTAAAGTCGCGAAATATGACCTTAGTCATTTGTAGCCGTTTGGGGCGAAATTATCTTCTAATTCAATAAAATGAAACAGAATGAAAATAAACAGAACTTACTTCTTGATGTACCGGCAGACGAGTTTGGTCGGTCGTTGTTGCCACTCGTCCAGCACTTCTTTAGGCGCTAACACCTGGAAGAGATACATAACATAACATGATTCACTGTTACGATTCGGCAGTAATGATTTAAGTCCTTTTATAGTTTTGCCAAGTGGATTGTGAAACCGGACCGATTACGACATTTATACTTCCGATTTTCTTTTCATAATTGAACGCACACACAAAAAATGCGTAACCAGATATCTCAGTAAAAGGTAAAGGATCAACCCTCCGAAACACTCTCAACCAGATTAGAATCAAGTCAAAAGAGTCTCATTGCCCAATGCCCACTCCTAATTTGCTTTGCAGGGCATCATCATTTTGTCGTCAGGTCGTCGTCACGTTGCGCACTTTACATGATCTTGTCGATTTTCTGGTATTGCGAGTACTTTACCATAAATAATGCCTATCCTTTGTAAACTTTTTAATTTATAAAAGTGTTGTGTTCTCACCTGGTCGCCCTTGAGTCTGTCGAGCAGTGTGACGCAGATGACGGCGGCCTTAATGCCGGCGTGGTGGGTTAATGCTGCGAAGGCGAGGGACTCCATCTCTATGTTGACGACTCCCGCCTTGTGGACGCTCTCCAAGTACTCCATCTTGTCAGTTTCGGTGAAGTCGCAGAACGCGCCATCTAACCGACCCTGGCCTGGAAACAATTTTTTTTAGGGATTTTACGAAACGTGACGAAGTTCGGCATCAACTATTCACAAGGTCGGGCGGGCAAAACTTGCGGTAGCTCAGTTGACAGATTACAGTCTGAAAACGATGACCTTTGGAGTCAACTGTTCTCCCTATCTTGTTCTACGCACAATCCAACAGTTGGTCCGTGACGAAGCGGATCGCATTCTTCGTGCTGCGCGGGTGTCACAGAGCTATGTTTTGTTTGGCGAAAATAGTGAGGCTGTTCTTACGTTACAGAGAGAGCTGTCCGCGATGTTTTTTTTATTTTTTACTTTTTCATAGATTTCACTCGTCACGAAGCTATTAGTGACACCCTGCATGTTCTTAGCCCAGACACGCATGTTGTCTTTAGTTTGATAAGGACTATGCAGGTCGAATGACCTAACGAGGAAGATATTTCCGTGCTTCAGAGTGAAAGTTAAACTGATTCCGGTCGCATGCTTTGTTTGTGTTTGCAACACAAAACCATTTCAATCACAAACAAGTCCCTACAAACTATACTACAGAAAAAGAAGAAGAACACGCAGTAATACCTTCATAGAAGTCGTATGTGCACATGGTCTTGCCGGTGACGGTGTCGTAGGGGTCCTCGGGGTCCTGCAGCGCCTTCAGCTCGCGCACCAGCCACTTGTCCAGCTTGGCCGGCCGCTGGATGTTCTTGCCTAGAACCGTCTGCAAAAAAATACAGGTTACTGTTATAAGCTTTGTTTTTAAAGCACCAATTTGTTTAGGTCCAGTCTAGAATGGTCATATAAACATCACCGGGCTAAATGTGGAACTAAAAGCTACAAACAGTAACTTAGTACAAATAAGGCAATCACCCGCAGTTGTTCACTGCTGGACACGAGCATCCCCCGTTGTGGGTGATTGCCATACTGGCCAAGCTTGGCAAAATCTGTGTTGTTCCTTCCACTCACCAGCTCGAGCGCACTCTTGAGCGCGCCGTCGACAGCCTCCTCGGAGATGACGACGGTGCCCCCCTCGTAGCCGATGCCTCCGCACGTGCCGATGCGGAAGAACACCGGGTCGCGCACCTTCGCGTGGTACATCAGCTTTATCACCTCGTGCAGCAAGATGCCCACTGACGGGATGCCCATGCCGTGCTGGAAGGTAGAGACAAGTTTATTAGCTTCGTAGTAATATTACCTAGAGGGGTTTGGAGATTATAGGCAGGTCGGGAAAATAAAACTCCTGTTATATTTGGATTCAGTGCCAAGCCAACAGCTCGCGTCGGTGGTCAATATTGGATCGCTGACAAAAGAGAGTTAATTTTTATTTCAAGCTCGACTCGAATCGGCGTTTCACCAGTGACTAATCGAGTTTTCCCGTTAGCACGAGGCAATTTTTAATTATAAAACCCGTAGCAGATCTTTTACTTTGTGAAAAAACTTTGACCAGCAAAGTTTGCGCAAAAAATTACTGGTTTAGTAGAAAAACTTTCAGCTGCAGAGTCCCCAGAGTGTTTCCGTAATGCTGAGAGAGGATAGGAGTGGCTATGAATAAGTAAGTAAGTGAGCAATCCGGTGGCACCGGGCCAAACAGTGTGCACGAATTAAACGAGGGTCGTGACTGAAGCAACCTTTCAGCTTTCAACTTTTAGCGTCAAAAAGTGATTTGTCGTGTTTTAGCAAGCTTTTAATAGTTTAGGTAGACTGCCTTGCTGCAGACATAACAAAATTTGAAGTAAACTCGAGACTTGCGTTTAAATATTGTTATTTCTTAGAATATAAATACAAACGTTAATACTTATTACCCCAATGATTACAAACTCACTTTTTTAATAGCACTGTTCCGTGGCCCTTTTCATGCGTCTTATAATGCAAGTTGATAAGAGTGATTGATAATATCGTATTATATAACGTAGCAACTGAACTAATCAGTAACAGTATGTACATCATTTACAACGTGATCAAATAAATCAGGCACGTTTACATGTAATACATTCAAGAGTTATCAAACAACGCTTCGATGTGGAAATCTAATTAGTTTAGCTAGTAGATACGAATACAACCAAAGCTAACATAAGCCATAGGTAGACGAATCAATCAATGTTTAGTTAGTGGGCTACGCGATCTATCAAGCAAATATCGATTGCCTTTCAAAAAGTATTGAGATAGATAATATGGATTGTTTTAAATCTGGCATTTTTACCAGCCATTCATCAGTCACTTTAGCAGCATTCTCTATGTTGAAATCACAGGTTGAAATCGTAGGCCGAATAGAGTAGGTAAAGTACAAGTCGTTACAAAAAGGAAATCTCTGGAAATCTCTATTGTAAAGTTTATTCAAAAGAAAATTATTATTTTTTTATGAAACAAAATCAAGGAATATTGATTTATTTCGCTGGTCAATGGTGAAAAAATAACATTCTGTACAGTACATACATAGGTAAACATTAATAATTATAACAAGATTTTGGTGAAGGCCTAGAGCAAGGGTGTCCATGTCAGTGCATGCCAGTCCATGAAAATATTGTTTTTGGGAATTGTGGTTGTAATTCCTTTGATTTAATCAATTATACGAAATTACATGGGCTCCTTCGATAGGCTTTCTATTATTTAAGACTCTAGGGTTGGCCAGATTATTACCTCTAATAGGATTTTTGCCTTCTGGGCTTTGTTCGCTCCCTGTGTATGTTCGCTCCCTGTGTAGTTAGAATGAATCAATCATTGTTTACTTTGCTGCGCGATCTATCATGTGCCAGGTGGGTATCGATTACCGTTCAAAACGATACTAAAAGAGTTTGTTAAGGGGGATGGATTATTCCATCAATCTATTTTCACCACAACAAACATATTGTTACCGACCGACAGAAACGAAAGATAAAAGTACATGCGGTTAGTTCTTGTATAGCAAAAAGCTGGTTCAAAATTTATTATAGTTAGGTGTTTCATAATGGTAACGAATGTATTATCATTTGGTACGTGTTCTTTTTTTGTATAATATAAAAAGAAAATGTTTTAAAGCCTCGTGCAGGACTTGAACCAGCGACCTTCGGAATGCCGTTCCATCGCTTTGCCAACTGACCAACCGAGGCGGTAGTAGCTGTAGCTTTATCATAATGTTTTTTATGTACACATCATAGTTTGGGTATTTTTTTTGGTTTTTCAGTAAGGTATCTTTTTCAACATAGTTTGCTGTAAGTTTAAAATTAGAACACCTAATTAGCTCTGCAATAATAAATCACGCTTCGATAGATCGTGTTGTAAATCGTACCTACCTTTTATATCTGTCTGAGTAATGTTCGAATCCCACCACGTACCAATGTGTTTTCGTTTTCCGAATTTCATATGTTAGTTACGTTTATTCGGCGCTTTTACGGTGAAGGAAAACATCGTGAGGAAACTTGCACACACCTACGAAGAAATTCAAAGATTGTGTGTGAAGTCGACCAATCCGTATTGGGCCCTCGTGCACTCGACTAAGGCATATATATTCTGTGACTAAGGCCCGATCGCCCTATTCAGGGTAGGCTCGTGCCCCTCAGTGGGGAGGGGACGTATATGAGCTGATGATGATGAGTAATGTTCATTATCATGGAGGCACGCTCACTCACTCATATCGTGTTACAGTTACATGTGATAATAACGCGATAATATGGTAAAGGATCTTCTTAATCAGCGTAATATAGTTCGTCGAAGTCGATATTGTATTATATTATATCAAAATTAGTTCGTCTATAGTGCGGTCCCTTTCTGTTTACCCAAGTCAGAAAATGACAGGTATGCTGTGTTTCTTTTAGAATCTGCACCAACACAACAAGTAGGGTTTTGTAGAATAAGTACGCGATATTATAATAGAATATAGTCGTCTCAAAAATAAAATATAAACAAAGACTAGGTAAATCAAAAACTATGTATGGTATGTGTAACAACAGAACAACAACTGGTTCCTAAGCACATAAAATGTCAATAGGTGTCATTATAGGTGTAATAGGAATCGGCTGAATGCTGTAAACAAGTGTCTCGGCGCGTGTCAACACCACACCAGTGCGAGTGCTCATCAATTCCTCTCTCACGAGCTGGGCCACTCAACGAGCTCTTCCAAGAGACGGACTCAGGACAACCAGTTACCTACACCAGCCGCGCTAGAGTTCTATCTGATTTAGATTGTTTTTTTAAACCTAGGTTGTAGGCACTTTTGTCATTTGTAGGGTTGTAGCCAAATAATGTTGGATTGTAACCAAGAAATACAACCGTGCTTTGGGAAATGAAAATTATTTATACATAGTACAAAAAATATGACTGTAGTTTTAAAAAGCCATAGAATTATTACTTTTTTCCAATACAATGGATATTAGTCTGTCACCAATTTGCATTTTATAGATGCCGTGGCCAGAGTGGCCAGGGTCGGTTCTAGGTTAGGTACTGGGTCGATACTGCCGGGTCGTCTCGTCGGTCGTCACGTCCCGCGGCCGGCAGCGCTTCAAATTCAAGTGATTGCAGTCGATTCCGGTTTCCGATGAACCAATTTCCCTGGTTTTGGGACTCGTAATCTTTTGACTGATTATAGTTTAAATGGGTAGTGAAATGACACTAGTGACTATGCATCTGGAAGTCGAAGTATCAATCCATGTACAGGAAATATTTGTTGACGTTCGTTGTTATATTAGTAAATAATTATTGATATGCGACTTAGATTCACTTGACCTACGATCTCTTTTATCAAACGTTCTTAACTGAGATTACATTTTCTCAATTAAAATTGCGCATCGGCACATTCTCAATGGTGTTTTTACGATCTTGTGAGTAGTTTATACAAATAAACTAGAAATAGGTAAATATTCCATTCGTGAACTCTGGCTTCAGTCTATTGATAAATCGCAATGAAGTCAATTGATCAATGCAGATAAATGCAATTCTAAACTGTGACTGAACCAAGTTATTTTATCTTTCATGTACCTATGAATTATGTTTACGATTGTTGTAATTAATAATAATAATAATATAATAATAAATAATAAAATTGTTTATTTTCTCACAAATCTTATACTAACTTAGTATCTAAAATACAAATATATAAAATTTACTATTGAGTCTACAAATTATAGAATTTTTCCGAAGTGTGAGACTGGTGCCTAAACTAGATATAGAAATACCTGTACTATAGGTCACCAGGCCCTATTCGTGCAATAGCTATAATTGACCGAGATAATCTAATAAGTACAACATAATGAAATTATACTAAACACAATTTTACTATATTTAACACCTAAGTAATGAAAATAAATGCTGAGTGCGCTCTATGCGCAATCATAATCGGTCGAACGTAATTGGCGGTCCTCAGCACTTTTCCTCGCCGTGCATGTCTCGTCACCTGTTTTATGAGAACTGGGTTTATTAAAGCGCTTGCATGTAGCACATTTTGCTGGTTCATCCCGTTTTGGACAATCCTTAATCGAATGCCCGGAACATCCACAGTGTCCACATGTGAGGTCAGTATCACGGCAATATTTCGCTGAGTGCCCATATTGCTGACACTTGTAACATCTAGTTACAAATGTATAGTCCATTACTGGGCATGAAGTCCAATGTACATAAATGCGACTTTGCGGTATTATAAGTTTCCTCAGTTCAGCAGTCACTTCTAGAATAAAGTTGCAGTGATTGTTGTCCCTTTTTCCTGATTTATGGCTGATTCTTATGGAGTCCAAGAACTTTTCGCGCTCAAAGTTCAGGTGCCTATCAGCTATATTTTGTTCATACAAACAATCAAGAACTTCTTTGTCAGGCAGGTCAGAGGGGACGCCTAAAAGTATGATCTTAGGTCTTCTTTTGGCTCTTTCTTCAACTTTCAAGCCAGAACGTGCTATGCTTTCGATCTTCTTCAGCTTTTCGAGATCATCCTTCCGTTCCGAGCTGATGATAACTCCACCATTTTTTGTGTTCCAAACGCCACGGATATGCAGTTTTAGTTTATCGGGCTTAATAAGATCCTTCACAACTTTCTTTGTCTGTTCACTTGGCTGAGTTTTATCTTCAGGAAAGATTATAATGCTGGAAGTACTAGGAGGGCAGATAAGGGATTCTTTACCCTTTTTGAGGGCGTCGGCGAAAGATGTATGGGCAGTTGTTGTATTATTTGTTGTATGTACTATCTGTTGTTTTAGTTCTTCCAGTTGTTCAGTAATGTCTTTTTCCCTTAGTAAAGTCTCAATTTGGTAATGAGCTGATATTAATTTCTGTTTCACAGACTGATATTGCACAGCCATCTGCGAAACTCTGCCCAGAATATTTTTGCATATCTTAGAAATGTTGAGCTTATTTTCAGTGTTCAGCTTCGAGGTACTTTCAGATGTAATGGAACATACGTCATTTAAAGATTGCTCTATTTTACTGAACCATGTATGAATATCCGGGGTTGTAATAACTTCCAGAGGCGGAGCAACTAAGGTAGGAGAGGGGGCAGATTTCCCGAACTGACATGGATTCATGTTGAAGTTACAGATATAAGGCCATCTGCACTTCAAGTATTACACAATTGACACAGTTTGCGTTCTTTACTCACTAATTAAGTCACTATCAGCATATTGCACATGCACTGACACAGATTCACATTGACCAAGTTACATTTAAATTATTTTTAATAAATTTTAAACGACCGAAAACACGTCCATCTGCAATAACGTACAGATCAATATTTTTCATTATATATTATATTATAGATCAATATTTTTTTTTATTTTTTTTTTTTTTTTTTTTAATTATAAATGATAAGTTCGTGCTTCGTAATTTAAGCTGCTTTGTCACTTCCAAACGAAACCTACTTATCTGCCTTCTCCTGAAATTAAATTTGCTCTCTAATTCTTTCTGCGCACGTAACTACTGTTTAACAGTCAGCTGCTGTCCATACTCTATCTAACAAAGTATCAGTTTCCCAGCGTGTGGACTTTGGGAAACTGCTATTTTGTTAGATAGAGTAAATTCCTTCTAGACTAGCACTGAATAGACGGATTTCATATATGGCTCAAATACAATTCACAGTGCACTGATCATAATGTTCGTTTATGCATGAAAATGAGTATTTTTTATGAACTGTAATTGATTGATAGAATGCAGGTGGTGTGTGTGGTCCCACTGTTTTCTTAGATTAGCGGTTAAATAACTGGCTGATGTCTTGCAGAGTGGTTTTGTCTCCATAATAAACATATTGAGAAAACATAGACAACAGACAGGAAACATAGACATAAACAGATACTCACGCTGATAGAGAGCACTGGCCCCACTTTATACATGGAGTAGCGGTAGGAGAACTGGCTGATGTCCTGCAGAGTGGTTCCTGTGGGCAGCTTGTGGCCGATCTCCGCCATGATGTGGTACGCGAACTCCTCCATGCGCTTCGGTGTGCCGCCCATGCACACAAACTGTATAAACAAACGGATATTTTAGTAAAGTTTGGAAGATATCATCAGGTTATGCTAGCACTTATGGCGTGTAAAGAACAGCTTCCCGAAAACTGATAGGGGTTGCTCAGTCAACGAAACTGAACAACTTTCACTATCAAATTCTTTCAGAAAATTAAAAACAATTTTGGCTTCATGGTCAAGGTCGTCATTTTGTAAGGAGAATTCAAATTTCTTTTTGTTTCCTGGTGAAAGTTGTTCAGTTTCGTTGACTGAGCAATTTTACCTATGATTTTACGCTGTCCTTTACAACCGTCATTATTAATTGCGTATTAATTTATTTATTGATTTTAGACGCTTCAATGCGTTGCACTGCATAAATATCTTGTATTATTTTTAACTATGAACATATTTCAATAAATAGAAATGTCTGAAAAATGGCAACTACCAAATAAATGCGACGCAATAATTGAACAGTAATCTGCCTCGATAACTTAGCAATCGGAAGCGACGGTTTGATCCCCGCACAAACAAATAAAAGTCATTTGTTTGCACAATTTTTTGTTGAGTCGAATCTACATGTTTTGTTTCCACCTGATTTTATAAAACTTCCGCCATCAACAGCGTCCAATTTATCAATCTATCCAAGCATTCTCGAGCGAATTAGGAAACAGACATCGCAAACAGCACGAGGAACCGGAACAAAACCATTGCGGTTTATCTTGAATACACCTATTAAACGGAAACTTCCAGCGATCTCGACTTATACCGCCTTGACTTGGCAGCCATTTTCAAATAGTTAAGTTTATATTAACTGATTGTGAAACTTATAAACTTTATTGTTTAGCAAATCTGTGTAGCCTTTGAATTTAATATCAGTGTTTCGTTAAGTACTAAAAATCACCTTAGAGTCTGTCTAATGAGTCGTTGCACACGGAAATGGCGCGAATTTTGAAAATCTTTCACATTTCAACACAGAAAAACTACAATAAAACTATTTTGATACTTTTATACAATAAAACTATTTTGATATTTCCATACAAATAAAATAAAAGTATTAAAATAGTTTCATTGTAGTTTTTCTGTGTTTAATTTAGAGATTTTTAAATTTAGCGCCATTTCCGTGTGCAACGACTCATTAGACAGACTCTAAAAGGGCACTTAAATATGGGCGGAATATAAAACAAGATCCCGTTTCTACGGATAGTCAGTCCTGATACTACGGATCGTCTTTCCTTCTGTTTAATTAGGACAAAATGTTGCCTTCCTAGGGAGTAAACTGGACCATTCTATACCTAAAAGTTAAAATAACCGTTTAGTGGACTGTCTTACAAACGAACTCGGGTGAAGAGTTTTCAGCCTAAGCCAAAATCATAGTTATCGTACTTTCTGATGCCTGGAAACATACCCATCTCGACGAGGTCACGGGAGCCGCTAGCGCTAGATTGTACAGGAAGTCCTGGTCCATCAGCTCAAGTTAACGTGCTCTCCGAGGCTCGGAAACGCTGTACGTACCTTAACGTCCCCGAACATCTCAACAAGGTCATGGGAGCCGCTGCCGAGCGCCAGATGGTACAGGATGTCCTGGTCCATCAGCTCTATATTCGGGTTCCGGAGTTTCACCGTCCCATCTGGGTACCTGAATAAAAACATTGTGTTAAATTATACAGAACATGCTTTACGTTGAATCTAAGAATATTCTTAGATATAAGTATACAACTAACCAGAAAAAGTTTCAAATTTTAGTTAAAAGATCCTGTGGAAAACACAGGTTTAGGTTTCCATCATGCCGCATTATATTCTGGCTGGATATGGCAGCTCAGGGTAACAGGAAATAATATTAATGTTGACCGTATTGACATAACCACACAAACCACACGAGGTACGTATGTATCGGCTTGTAGTAAATAATGTATAGTTGCGTACATTTTGGATTCGCGCCAGACGCTGATGCAAAACGACGCATCATAGAGATGTGATTTTGATACAAAGTTTTAGTTTTCAGAGGAGAAAATTTATATATGATCTCGTTTAGGATATATTTGGAATTATAGTTTACCTGTTCCAAATATCCTACTAATATTATAAATGCGAAAGCTTTAGAAGTTGGTTTACCCAATCACGCTTCTACCACTGGACGGACCGGGATGAAACTTGGCACATACCTATTTCACTTAGATCCTGGAATAGGACATAAGCTACTTAACACCGCGGGAAACCTTAATTTTTACGAGAAAACTCATTTAACACGAGTGAAACCGTAACCGAAAACTAGCGTTTATAATATTTCAAGATTTTCTTGTGAAAAACGCGAATAAGTAGGTACTTTGTGTGGCTAAGATAATTATAATTTTAAGCGTAGGCCATGTTGACGCTGTATCTTTACTGTGCTATAAGTCCTAAACACACATGAGCCTTTACTGGTATGTTAATGCTAACGAGCTTACTTACACAGGACTTTTAGAAAATAAAAAGGTAACAAAAATCATACTACACCTGTCGTTTCCCTACAACAACAACACTCCGTGAAATGTTAAGTACCAACTATGTACGTACATTTTCAATAAGTATTATTTTGTTACGTCTAACCCTTACTTACGTCATATGCCAGCCGGATGCGGATTTTAGTTCATTACATAAATTTAATATGTTTGGGTATTTATTATAAGCTGATCCCTCAACATAATGCAACAACAGGTCATAATTTTTTTGCGATATTTTGCATAAAGTTATTTGATATCTCAAGTCCGATAAGAATGTAGGTAGACCCTGTACATAGATAACCGATCGTCGCCAGCTTTTCACACATGCTCTTGTTTATGTTAGTAAGTGTTATTGGAAAAGCAATAAATAAACATACTAAAGTAATATGATACCTGACCAAGACATGCAAAAGTTTATAATATATTGATGTAATGTGGTGAGGAAAATAGTATTAGTAAACGATATTGCTGAATATTTTTAAGGGAATTACACAGGCGGTTAGAAAACCTAGTCATATGCACTATTTACCTGTTTAGTAAAAAGCAAACAGAACCTGACCCAATCTTCGCTGACCTAATTTGCTAAGTGAATTTGAGAGTAGAGCAAGCAAACAACCTAACGCTGTGGGACTCCTCTTCTTCCCGGTTCAACATCTCCTGTTCTTCTTCATCAAACAGTCGCCGGTGCGGGTGGTGGGATCCATTCTGGTGGGTCTTCAGCTGGGAGCCGTTCTGATGAGAGGATGCCGCGCGTGCTCTATCACAGCAGCCATTCGTGCTGCTCCTCAATTCCACTTCGCAGTTACACGGCATCGCGGCCTCTACTGGTCGAATACACCGAAAAAGAAAAATAAAACAGTGCAACTTAAAGATAATAAAAATAAAATACGAAAACGTAAATTATGAAGAAACAAAAACAGAAAATAAAATACGCAAGGGACAAAAGATAAAGTATTCGTGTGTTTTGTTGTTATCCGAAATTATAACTTTAATTAATAATTCATTACATCACTCCAAAAGGTCAACCCGTTGGGACTATACATCCACACGTATACAATTGGTAAAACCAATTTATAATTAAGTATATCCAGTTCCAACCGCTTTGATTCGATCTCGATCGCTCTCTCAGCAGGGGATTGTGCTACATTTATTCTGTTTTGTGGCAAGGGACGTCCAGGACCCCTTTCCTATTATAATCTTTAACATTATAAGGAACTTCCGATCTGCGGGTTTCCTGTTCTCACAAGGGGGAATTCGATCTATTATAGTACGCCTAACAATGAAACATTTAATGAATGCCGTATTATATTGAAACAGCTGGGATATGCCTCAATTATCAATAGACTAAAAAAAATGACGCAGAACATTACAAGTTGATGCAAGAAATTGCAAAAAAAAAAAAAAAAACGAGTGATTATCTAAGGTTATCGTCATAAGATAACTTAATTCAGTAACAAGTTTGTTGGTAAACTCGCACTTGCTCCGCGAACTGGTGTTTATCTTTGTTGGCAAACAGATTGTTCAAGGTCACGCTAGTAATAGTTTCTGAATAATCAGATCTTTATATAGGTTATGTTACTATCCACTAATAAGATGCTTCCTTATTAGTACTTGGTGATATTTTAGGTACAAAAAATGTGTTCATGAGGAAAACTGCCACCTTTCCCCGTTGTTCCCCAAGGATTGTGCGGAATGGAATATACAAATATTGATGACGCATCGCCTCCTCCATACCAAATTAGAGTTTTAAAACAATTTTATATGAATTTCCAAAAAATTTATACGTAGAAAAATATTCAGTTTATTAATTAACTACAAAAATCGCCAACTAATACGCACTTTATGGTTTGTTCACGATTTTAAATGTACCAACAAAATAATATTATTTTGTGTCGAAAACAAAATTCCGAAAATTAAATATCGACCTGGGTTATGTCTGGAATTTCATTATCATATCACTTTCATTTGCTAGAGCGTAAGTACAACACACGAAGGTTACTGGTGAGCAACTAGTTTAGGTTCATTTTAAAACTCTGGTCAGATTTTACTGCGAGGGAAAGTTTATAGAAAAAATAAGTACTAATAATTAAAAGAACAAGTAGGTTTTTCAGAATAGTAAACTTTTTAGCTTCTAACAAAATAATATTTTAAATTGTTAACAAACGATTCTATTGAAATTGCCTTGCGAATAAACGAAAAAAAGGAACGAAATAAAAATAAAAGAATAAAATAGAAATTAAATAGACGAGAACTCCGTATTTTTACTGCTTACCTTTAAATACCAGTTACAAGAAGACACAAAATATTAATTTTTGGATATTTTTAATTTAGAAACGATCAAATAAAATGTCAACAAATAATAATAACAACAACGTACAGCTGCGACAACTGTCGAGAGCCGAATAAATAAAACAGTTCAATACGACCGGTTCATGCTCGCCGATCATTCAAACCTTCGTAACACTATACTAATTCCCCTCTATCTCAACGACACATTACCAGCAACATGAAACATTGCCACTTCACATCAGCGAATACAATTACAGCATACCCGTAAGCCCGCAATGAGAAACAAACAACATTAATCCACGCAAGTACGCAAGTTTCTTGGCTGCGATGTATGTAGAGACAAATGTCAATCAGTTCAATGTTTACGCGGAAAGTAAGCAAGTGGCTTCCTCGCCAGATTCCAGATGATTCCGCTTAACGATTATTGACAATCGGCTCGAACCAGATACTTCACAGGGGGGAAGCCTCTTGCTCTATACACACAATCAGTTTGATTGAGCACGTTCTCGGACTCTACAATTAGTCCGATCTGATGTTCGCAAATAATCAGGCAGGAATTTATTTAGCCCGAAGCAAACCGAAGACAAATAGCAAAAAGAAAACATGCATTGTAGAATGTAGCATTGATAATTGCCCATAGAAAACTCTGCAATCACCACGGTATGTGTCGGTAGAAAGGAGAGAAAACTCATTTTCTACGAGTATTGTGTTCGTAGCGGTCTATTCGTAGTTTATTTCGACCTTTATTAAAATACTTGCATAGCAACGTAGCGGATGTGTGCAACGTTCAATGCTGCTCTGAATTATTAAGAGCAATCTAGATGAAATAAGTTGGTACTTAGGTTAGTAGGTAAGTAGGTGCTGTGCTGATTATTTTATGCTGACTGATATTCCTATTTTATAAGGGGTGTAAGGGTGGTAACTGGTAAGCGACAGCTTCCCACAAACTGATAGGTTGATCAGTCAGATCATGAAAATGAAAATCTTTCAATTCCTTCATAACAAAATTTTGGCTTCCGTGTGGATTCCCCATAAAAACTGTGTGATCGAGGGAGAGTTTGTATTGAAAAGTCAATTTTCTTGTTTTTCTTGGAAGAATTTCCTGTTGTTTAGTTTTGACAACTATCCAAAAATTCATAAATATAAATATATTCCTATCAGTTTTCGGATGTCCATTGCACCCGGTATTTATATCAGGTACCTATAATGCTATTTTTTGGCAAAGGTTGATTCTAGATTCTCTTCTCTACACCATATGTAAAGAATCTTTATCGCTAATTAGTACATTTATTCTTCTTTAAAACCTTAGGCTTCTATTTACTGACAATCAAAGAGTAACCGAAGCCGTATGATAAAACAAACTAGGCGCCTGTGGGTACCTATTTAGGAAGTAGGTTAACATGACGCGGTGAGGTCGTGTCAAGTTCAGACGGTGTCTCACATTTACCACCAATGGCCCTTTGTTTACCGAAGCAACAATGCTTTACAGACATATCAGTTCCAGGAACTTTTAGCTGGAAAAACAGCTCAACTCCTCCCAGCTTATAATGAACCATGCGACGTATCACATCACGCGAACACGTTCAATTAAAACTTCCCGCAACTTTACTCTTGATTTTATGTTCGACTCTACACATAATAGCTATGTAAGTAGGTACCGACGCGACGTGCACACGTATGAAAGGGTTCGAATGGGCAGGCCTCCTACCTTCTACTGAAAACACGAAAATATGACGGCACTAAAGAAAATAGCCACAACAATACATAGCTGAATCTTGAACGCAAATAAATTATGGTTAATTAGATGATAACACCCTCAATTTGCTTGATTGTCGATTATAAAAGTAGACATCGAAGTGGTGTTTTTCATGACTCGCGGTACTTACTCGTCGCGTAGTTCATCGTGATCGAAGGACATCGTGGTTGCACTGTCACTGCACACTGTATAATGAGTGTAACGCGATGGTTTTTGTATGGATCGATGAGTGTAGTGGCGATGGGTGTTTGCAGGCGGCGCGCGACTGTAGACTGTCGTGTGTCAGTCGGCGGTCGGCGGTCGGGTAGTGGGGTTTTCCGCCCTGAGCGGCGCGGGCGGGCGGGCGCTCGGCGGGGGCGGCGCGCGGCGCTCCATGCGCGCCAGCTTGCGCGAAACTTGTCACCTAGCGCCGCACCGTTGCCAACTCTACTGTACCCCTTGTCGTGCCCTTTTTATTCGTTCTCCAATAATGTAATCGCATTTCACACATTGAATAGATGCTCAACGCCACGCGAATCCCACTATCTGTATGGTTAAATGGATATCAACTTATGCAAATAGTGAAGTTGTTAAAAGGAAATGGGTGCGTGGGTTTTACAACCACGTATGACGATGACTACTTACTCATATTTATTTAAAAATGAGTAATGGATAGACATTTGGCACTTAGTAACTTAGTTATTTACAATTAAATCATGTTTAATAAATGAAACCAATTCATAATGCTCAGCACACTTTATTCCAGAATAAATTACACAGGTATCGGTAGAATATTAAAATATGTGATTATATCTTTGGGAAATATGAGAAAATATGAATCTACTACGTACATGAACTTATAATATGAATATAGAGCTCAGTAAAAACTAAACAGTTATTTGATTGGAGCAACAAGATGTATGGACAATAAAGAATTACTACTAATACTTAAAATATTCTAATAAACAAAGCTTTTTGTTCCTAACTTAAATATACAGGTAAAATCATACTAAAAATAAATTCATACAAAAATCGTTTCTATGTGGCACTAGCAAACTAATTAAAGCCTTGAACAGTTAGATAGGGGCAAGGAAGATACATGCTACAATTTATATATCGTCGTCGGGGGAAAACATCGTATTTTTTTTACATTTGTGACGACCTTTAAAAAATCAAAAATATATTTAAAAACACATGGCAAACTAACATCATAAGAGCAATAATTAGCCACATTTAAACTGACTGAACAAGCACTCAAAATTATAGGACATGATAAACTTATTTTCATTTATACAACTCAAAAATATATTTTTCTTCTCACTTAAATTAGGACTTGTTATATTTGAGTTTAATAAGGGTTACTGTAAGTTAACAGCATAGAACGCCGCTTAAATAATTATACTACTGACTAGTACACAAAATGTACACACTATTTACCATGCTGGTCACGGAACTAGTATCATAATCACAAAGTCCCCCGCATCTATTATTCTTTAACAGTCGATCGTGAGATCACGTGATATAACTAAATATTATGCCTTTTCATACCTTGTTCGTCGGGTATAGTCAGGTACTTGAAATAAGTATAAAACCATTTAACCACCAAATCCAAATGGTCCATGTTAAACATAAATTGTGATGGGGAGGGGTCAGGAGTACCGTTAGCACACAGGAGCCGTATTTTTGAACCACTCGAACGCTAATGCGCATACGAAAGAGCCACATTCGCATGCGATTTTCATACAAAATGACATGCGAAAGTTGCTCTTTCGCATGCGAATTCGATTCGAGCGGTTCAAAAATACGGCTCCTGGCCCCTTATTCAAACCCAAAAATAAACGAATGGTCCTGTCATATCAAACTATTGGAATACATCTCGTTCTTTTAGCTTAGTTAATTTAGCTGCACTGGATTTGGCTAAAAGTTTCCGAACACAATTTCAAGTACCCTAGTATAATAAAAAAAGTATATTAAAATAATTTACTACAATATGTAAAAACAAATCTTAATAATTATAACTGCAATTAAGCCTCTCTGTAAGTAAACTATCATGGAATGATAATTTATTCACTGTCTTTTGGATTCAAATAAATAGGGACAAGCCTAAAAATTACTTCAATAGTGAATATAATTAATGGTTAGCGCTTTACTTTAAAACTATTGCAGAATAGAATCCTAAACGAGCTCGAAATAAAAAAAAAAACTGAGTAAATGACGTAAATCCATGAACTTAAATCAGTGTGTCAAGTGAAGGTAGTTTTAAAACTAAGCGTCAAAGGAAAATGGATATTGTTATTTATACAAATTAATTTATTATTTTATTTTACTGGCATGAAAGTATTTACACCTGACACATTGATATGAAGAGATAAAATATACTCTACATTCCCAAAAAAACTGTGTCAATAATAATGAACACATTCTGACCAGATAAAGGAAGTAATACTTTTGTATTTTAATATTTTAAGCGACGTATTTTGTAGAGAACGTAGAGCACATTTTAATTAAACATTTATAATGATTCCTAATAAAGATAGTTTTTCCTACTAGGGAAGATAGCGTGAGGTTCCTTGTAGTTGGGGTCCGGTTGGTTGCGATAGCGGCGCGCCAGCCACACGGCGAATAACTGCAAGTTGACAACACTATTGTACACACACAGAAATACTTTATATCGTCCTGAAAAGGTGTCGTTTCCATACATTTCGACTTTTATATGTAGAGAGATAATTGTTTAAAGATATAATAGTATTTTTAATACAATTTCAAGAACTATACAAAAAATATAAACCTTTGTATAAATTTTTTATTAGGGCGAATATGATTATTTTTCTTGATTATTGTCTATATTTTTGCTAGTTATACAATGGGGATCCTACAAATATGGATAATATTTACATGACTTTGTGTGAAAACGACCCAAAAATAGCATGCAATGCATTCAATCACTCTGTAAAAATAGCTTGCATGCATCAACACAACACATGCTCGTGGAATTGCGTGCTGCTGTAAGCTAATAGATATGTACAATGTCATTGATAATGAACTTGCAAACTATAAACAAATAACACAACATTGAAAGCATCTCACAGGATATCCATTCAACTAATGAACAATGAAATGAAACTATGCTACTTACTATCGTGATTTCTTGGCGATTTTGCACACAAGTTTTCTTGCAGTTTCTTCGTGAAAACATTGCACATAGACAGACTTATCCTTTAAGTTATATTTTTTTAGAAATTCACCCGCCATTACTTATGAAGTTATGTACATAAACGCAGCTAAGCCTGCACTCATGTGGAATGACTTATTGGAAACCAATCATAATTATTTTCGAGTTATCGTATCATATGTTATTTATTAGTTACGTTATACGCAGACTTAAAATCTTATTTAGGTTATCTTAATTATAATTAAGTATGAAAGCGGAAGTGAAGGCAAAGCCTATGTTAACATCAAACCATGGTAGCATTATCGTGATGGGTATTATGGTACAGATACATGAAACCAAAGTATGCACGTCATTGCGCGTCACAAGACAATACGACGAGAAGAGTTGAGGCTATAACGAATAATGTACTGTATATAAATTTTGCACATAGAATACACACATTAATTTATATCATGAATTATTATCTTAGTTATAAAATACGTTCGTTTATATTATTGTTTAGGAAAATTATAGCCTCAACGTGTTAGAACACATGCGCGAAACACCAAACCACCTCAATAGATAAATGCCGTGAGTCCGTATCGTCAGATCATTCACAGAAATGCACTCGGGTTAGCACGCGGGTCCTTTTGGTTACGATATCTTACTGTCAACCACACACCCAAAAACTGGAAAGTAATCGGCTTGTGTTAGTCACAAACATACATCCAGAGATGGTTACAACACAAAGTTAGTTCATTGAGGTAACAGTTTACACTTCAACATAAATGGATTAGTGAATGAGCTGAATACTACCGTTACGAAAACTGGTAAAAATACAATGTAGCAATTGACAAAATTAGCTGAACTCAGTCTACTGTAAAAATATCAAGTGCAGCCTCAATGAAATAAATCTGAACATGACCTTCTATTTATTTATGTATAGATTGAAAAAGTTAATAAAATCTAGATACAGTCGTGAAAATTTGCCAAGACCCAAAATTCAAAATGCCACACCTCTGAGACAATAGTGCATTTACATAAGTTCCCAAATAATGTTGAGAAACTTTAGACTTAAAAGCTGCGTAAGAAATATTTTTTTGTTCATTACAATATTATATTGTAAAGAAGTGTTTGCCAATCATAAATTTCAATAGTCTGTACCTGTAACATTGTTTTTTTTTTTTATTTGGCACTATTTAAACATGGGTAGCAGAACTGCGGTAAAAAAAGGTGTAGGTATCATGAAGAAAATTCGTTAGCGAAAAAATGTGCCTACATACCTCAGTGAAGCTAAAGAACAGTCCAATGCCGCCGCACAGTTTGAATGCGTAATCAATTGTTTCCTTCAGTTTGATTATGCAAGGTTTACACAGACAATCTTCAGATAACACATCACTTCCGCAGCAAATTTTCTGGAATTCAAAAACAGTATTATTAGAATAAATAAGGTATAGTTACAGGGTGTTTCAGTAAAAATAAAGAAGATAAATAAATGGGTATAATAAAGAAATTAAATCCTACCAATAATAATAATTGTCTGATTGAAGTGGTCAATTTAAATGGAGAAGTCCAGGTTTTTTTTTTTATTAGATAGTTCTAGTTTTTTTAATTTCTCGAGATTAGATCTTATCATATCGTTAATAAAAAAAAAACTTAATAAGTAATACTTACATCAACAGCATCACAGGCAGGATGCAGGTCCATGGTAGAATTGCTGGTGCTGGAGCGGTCCATGAACGCGCAGCATTGGAAGCGCTCCTGCACCTGCCCTCGCACACCCATGTCCACTCGGTCCCAACCCTGTCAACAAATATATTTTATAAATAAAGAACATAACCAACTATTTTTGTTGATATTTTTTTCTTTCTGCAGTACTAGGAAAGCCATATTATGCAACAACAACACCAACACCTTTCGTAATCTTTAAAATAAATGGAAAGTGATATAATATAATAAAACATATAATAATTTTCCAGGCTGCAATACCTACAAACAATAAACTTTCAAGTGATACATCAGATTTTAGATAAAACTTTAACACACATTAGATAAAATAATAACAGGTGTATTGGAAAAGGGATAGTCAAATGAATTTCTTAAATTGACCACAAGACAAAACATTTTTTTTTTATTTGTTTAAATTATTATTTAATAAATTAGTTTAAAAAGAACAAAACTCTAAGCAAGCAGATTATTAAATTAAGAGAGACTTATTAATTTATAAAAATCACAATTATTCCAAACACATTGTTGTAGATAGCCAACATTTGCTGTACAATTTGTTATTGTTATTAAACAGTAAATAATATTCCATACCTGTTTGGCCAGCATCCCCTGCTGGTCCTCATTGACGGCCAGACATGCACACGCTACTGAGAACTGCACCAGGAACAGCAGGAACAGAATCACCATGTACTGGTGGCTAGCTCAGGAAATTATAACCAAGAACTAACTTTTCAGACCATCATGGATAAGATAAGATATTTTTTCTGTGTTCAAAGATAGCCTGTTTTTTAAATAAGTGTAAATAAATTCTGATATTTTTTTAAGTGGTCCAGTAGTAACTATAACTACAAACAGAACTACATTTTTTTTTTACTTTGCCCTTTTCTTTATTAGTATGGGTTTGTAAATTAATATAATTTTTTAAAGCATCTATTTAATCCTGAGGAACAACTATGGCAGCCAAGAGAGACAATTCACCAGGTCAGTATCCAAATAGAGTGAGCAATTATTATGGTAACAGGACTCTCAAAAAGCATATTCCATATTTACTTAATACATT
The DNA here is from genome assembly GCA_029255725.1 of Scrobipalpa atriplicella. Taxonomy (NCBI): domain Eukaryota; kingdom Metazoa; phylum Arthropoda; class Insecta; order Lepidoptera; family Gelechiidae; genus Scrobipalpa; species Scrobipalpa atriplicella. The sequence continues at coordinate 53,239 of JARACY010000760.1, read as the reverse complement.
GCCTATAGATATCAGACAAGAAGAATATAAATATAAGTTTTCATCCAAGCTGAAGAAATATCTACATAGCAGCTTAAGTATAGTATATAAAACAGACTTATTGATTCCACAGACAAACTGGGCAATATTGTTATAGACTCAAGTTTATTGTAAAGGAAAATAAATAATTAAATACAATACAATATGTTGAACACTATTACAGTCTCTTGTTTCTCAAGTAATGTGGGCTTGCATCATATCACTTATGAATGACCTCAAACATGAGAAAGTAGAGTGCAGATTGAGTACAATAACATAGACAAGGAAGTTTTGACATAAATGAAGCTTAGTTTTAATCTTTTAATATTTTGTACACTGTTTATTATCCCTCTAAACTGTAAATGAGTAGATAGAAGATTAATTTCTTTTTGAAAAGGATACAAAGAAGAGCATAACTTGATGATGCTTTACAGCCCCAGCCAGGCCCAGGAAAGAGACCAGGATGAGGAACACTCCGCAGGCCAGGATGCCGCCCACGATGGGCAGGTTGGTTACCAGCGACGATGCCTGCCCGTACACCGCCACCGAGATCAGGATCGACGCCACAACCTGACATGAATAGAATCATTTTAAATATCAATGAAACTGATCATATACTTTAGGTACTGTTATCACTTATCAATATTTGATGAAGCAGCTACAGCTACTCTAAATAATTATAATTATACTAGCTTATCACACTAGTAGATAACACCATGCCATGTCAAACGGGTCGCTGTACGTCTTTGTTTAAAGCATTTCTGGCGTTATTCCTTTACGGAAAAGATACTCACCACATATAGGATGTTTAACGCGATCAGAGCGTTCTTCGAGCACGTGAAACCCCCACACATATTGCTAACTATCTAGTCTCCTTCCTAAAATCCCCACACCAAGGCTCTTTCTTCACCAAATAAAAACGATGCGCCTCACAATCACCAAAGGAAAATCACTGGAGGAGAACGTCTACGCGTCTACGCAAAATATTGGTGCTCTCCTATCATCACAAATTAAACATTCTAAGCTTTAGATAACACAAACGAATTATGTTAAGATAATAAAAAATAAATCTAGAAAAACGCAGAAATACTGCTCCAAACCATAGATGATACAGACAATATTAGGACATAGATTGGCAACTCCGTTTTCACTTTGATGAAAGAGTCGAAGTAGTAAATTACCTGTGCACTAGATGGCGCGCTAAGGTTTACGTTAAATCCGCTAGGTGGCAGTGGTGTAAATTCTTATAATATTAGTAAAATAGAAACTTTTACTTAGTTACCGCAGTGAAATGAAACCACGAAAACTAACAGTTAAAATATGGTAAAAATAAAACAACGAAAATGATAATATTAGAAATAACAAATCAAAAATTTCATCCGCCGACAGGATTTGAACCCGCGTCTTTGGAAAACCGGCCCAACGCTTTAACCATCTAAGCTACAGCGACTTAGTTTTGAGCGGTGAAATTAGTGATCTGTTATTTCTTACTCGGCGGATAAAATTTTTGATTTGTTATTTCTAATATTATTTAGAAATAATATAGCACTGTGAGTGCAAAAAATCTATAATAAAACGAAAATGATTTTTCAACTTTATTTATATTGAATTAATCATAATTGCATCAAGGCCATCTAGAGGCAAAGTAATGAACTAGGTGTACCAAGTTACATCATGTTCTTATCCTGTGGATAGATGGCGCTAGACGTGAAGATTTTTATGCCGACACTGGGTTCTATGAGAGATTCATACCCCTGCTCCAAACTGCAGAGCCAACTGACAACTAAAAGGGGCTGAAAAATGTTGCCAACTGGCTATACTGACTATCACAGAATTTATCTTAAAAAATCTCCTTGTTATTCGGAATCAGAACAGAATACACTACTGTTTGAAAAGACCTCCCTAGACACCATCGTGATTACCATAACAAATCATGTAAAACATAAGTTTTAAAATCTTTCAAAGTACAAGAAGTTTTTGTTCTGAAAAATCTCTATGGTTATAATTTTTTTATCGTACAGTACTCTGAATTATTGTCATAATACGATCAATACCCCACAGTTGGCAATGTCGGCTGACATTATTTTTTTTAATAGTGTAAGGACTCGCGAGACAAAGATAATGATTATATACTTCCAAACTGTAAGTAAGGTTTGTTTGGGCTTTTGTCTTGCTTGATACGGGAAATCGTGTCGTGGTCGTGGGTTCGATTCCCACGGCGACGGACATAGTATAAAACAAAGTCGCTTCCCGCTGTCTGTATGTATGCTTAGATCTTTAAAACTACGCAACGGATTTTAGTGCGGTTTTTTCTAATAGATAGAATGATTGTAAACCATAAATCATCCACCCTGAATAATGTTATGATTAGTATAGTAAATTAATTGAGTGGGAAATTTTATTTAGCCCAAAATGAAAAAGCATATTAATTTTTTATTAGAACTTAATTATTAGGGTAACTTTTCATAATTTCTACAGTTCTATCATACAACACAGCTTTCGCGTTCTGGCCCCAGGCAAAATCAAGATGAGAGAACCCCTCGTAAGGCACTCTTAATTTAGCAACTGGATTACCAAGTTGATTCCATAACTTGTCCATATCTCTCAGATCAGCAAAAACATCATCGTCAATGTAATGCATGTACACGGGCGCGGTCACAAGGCTGAGATCGAAACTGGGAGGGGTGAAGCTTCCGTATTTGAACCAGTTGGTCAGCATGTTATGGTCGTAACGCCTGAAATGGTTTCTGTTGATGAATTGTCCGTAGTGGGCTATCTGTCGCACAGAAGCCCCGCCGGGTGCGTGCGCCAATATCACAGGATACATCGTCTGAAAACAACATTTAAATGAATTAGGTTAACCAATTCGTCTTTCTTTTGCCAACGCCGAGGTGGCGGCGAGATGAATAAGAATGGTGAGACCTTGCGTTAAACCGGCTAAACCGTCATAAATGGAAGGGGAGAGAGACACCTTTGCCTAAATATAAAATAAATAAATTAGGCCCACACGAAAGCAACAAAATATATGCATACGTACATACATGCATAACGGGGTAGGCAGAGCGCAAAACGCCCAGTAAAAGGCGCTTTTGTCACGTCCGACAAATATTGAGGGCAATTTTAGATAGAAATGTGTATCGATATATGGACAGGTGTCAGCCCAACCAAATACACTGCTGCAACCTTCGAATCCTTTGCTGACTTCTGCGGAATGCCCGGGAGGAGAAACATTCTATGTTTTTTGTTCGCTCCCAGTCCAGCATGGAAGGAAAGAAAATACTCTATATAAACAAAAATACATATTTTTTACATACTTACAGTATTAAATTGACTTTCGGGGCTAGGTCCTGCAAAGAAGAAAATTAAATTGTTACACAAGAACTGCAAGGACGACCCGTCTTGACATACAAAAGAACCGAAAATCCTGGTTATTATATTCCGCGAAAACACTTCCGCAACTCCAAGTGTTCGTCCTATAGCCTGAAATACAAACAAAACCAAATTACTATTTAGTGAATCTTCTGATATTTAATAAAAATGCATTACGTTTATACTGACCTCTATACTATTAGCAAATGGACCAATGGTCGTGAACACTGGATTCGCATTGTACTCCAAATAAGCTACAGGCGCATAGGCCTGCATACTTATAATCTTGTCGTTGTATTCTGGTCGTAAAGAGCCCATCACCCAGAATGCAGTGGTACCCTGGGAGTGCCCGATATAGTGCAGGCGCGACTTATTGGTGGTGGCAAGTATGTAATCTATCATAGCCGGTATGTCTATCTGTCCAATTTCTTCCCAACTAAACTCCCAATAGCTAAGATCCCTTCTGGGATTGAGGGAAACATGTCGCTTCGAATAGTAGGTCCCACGTGCGTTTGCCATCCAAACATCAAAACCACCATCGGCGAGGGTGTACCCTGAAAAATTCAATATGTATTTTAAGGTTCACACAGAATACATTTTACTCGTAGAGCGGACCCTTGGCCGGAACTTGGACGAGACAATCGAAAAAACAGACAAAACACCCCAACGCTTGTTTTGCTTGCATTCAGCAATAAGGCCGCCTACCTATATTATATTCAAACTTTCTATTTATATCTGTTTGTTAAGTAGGTATGAGTTTTTTTTCAACGTTTTTACAACGTTTCTATATGCTTACCCAAAGCTGTTCCTGGACCCATTATGATATAATCAGCCGAAGATGCCATCAACCCGTGCATGACTAGCACGACTGGTCGGTTTGGGTCGATCGCGTCGGTCTCATCCCTGCCGTGAGGAATACGGTGCAACTCCAGAATGTACCCATCTTCGGTGGTCACTTCGTGCACTTCAGAGGGGTATCCATATTTGCGTATGAGAGCAGGCTGGAATATATTCAACACTGATGCGAAATTAAGTTTAAACATGTAGATTTTGAGGTGTTTACGGCACTCTGTGGTCCAGTGATTGGAGCCTCTTGGAGTCTCGCTCTGGAGATCGTGAATTCAATTCCCTTCTAACTTTTAATTGAATTTTCTACTTGGATTAGGACATTGCATCCTCGTTCAATCCCCTATATTAGGTAGCCGACCACCTATCGGGCCTATCGGATGGTCCTGCGCCTGTTTTTATTTCGGCGGATGCTCTTCTTCTTCTATCAAGTGTTTATCGAGTTGATATACGACCCGATTAAACCTGGTGTCAAAGTTTTTAAGTACACATTAGTATAGAAGTATAGATTGAACTCAACTCACCACTTCAAGGGATGCATCTTCTCGTAAGTTGTTGGAAAATCGGCTTCCATCAAAACCGTTAGTTTTAAAATATTCCTCTGCTAGATGAGCATAAGGCGGTCCCCTGGCGAACCCTGACGCGAATAAACTAACAAGCAAGAACAATACACCACTAATCCACATGGTGCATTTATTGTTATTGATGTTTTTCGTAATGAGCAAAAAATATATTACTTATCAAAAGATTTACTGAGATTATAAAATCTTATAAACAGATAATGAGATAAAGGAATTAATGTAACTAATTAGTCACTAATTATCGTAATAATTCGGTAATGAGTAATTAAATAGGTATGTTAAGCATGAATTGTAGTAATAATGTACTCACGTTTGTAAGATACGTATGGTGTTTGTACTAAGTACCTACATCTAGCAAATATGAAATGATATACTACACATAATAGAGTGTATTATAAAATGCATTTAATTTATTTCAATAACAATAAAATACTTATATGCCTAGGTAACAACATCTACTTTTCACAATCAAACTTAAATAGAATTCTCAAGTACATCCGAATCCTCTTTTCTAATCTCTTTCAATTTACTTTCGAAAAATTGTTTCCTGTGCATCAGAGCAATGCGTGGTTGTCGTAGTCCAAAGTTCTCATTTCCTAACACGCTATATTTATTCTCTCCCTCTTTTCCCATCAACTCCCTCAGAGCTTGATTCCTTTTCAATATTTTATCATAGAAGATAACACCACTTTCGATGAAATCTTCTCCCAACTCACAGAGTTTCTTATCAGCTTGGCTTTCATAGTAAACTTCAGTCATATCTTTCATAAGGAAATAAGTACCAAGTCCAAATAGCCCTAATATGCTGTATATAGTGGCTCTGACGGCAGGTACAGCTGCATACAAATTGAGTCTCTTATTGATTATCATGGCCATATTATAAACAATAAATACACATGAGAATGGATAGACTGCTTCATACATAGCTTTGTTGTTCTGGGTCATGAGAATTTCCCTGCAGATGGCAAACTTCTGCACTTTCTCTGGCAAAATCAATGCATCTGCAAGTTTCTTCCCAGTTTCTGATTCCCAGTCCACCTTCTTCATATTAACCTGTAACAAAAATGTTTAATAACCCTCAAAACTTGTCAAACTTGGCAGAACGACCTTTGGGTCGTTTTCGCTCTGCCTACCCCATTTGGGATAAAGGCGTGATTTTATGTATGTATGTTGATCTAGCCTAATATTTTGCACAGAAAACTCTGTTTTTGTTTGTTAAAAATAAATTCAAAATCTACTACAACAAATACTGAAAATTCAGCCAAAATGAATGCTGTTTCTTGAAAGACCAGCAGGTCTGATTTACCAGTGACTTTACATTCAGACATGGCAATAACATTATTGTATTTTTCCCAATTATAATATTTGTACAGCTTAAGTAAGTATTATCCTAATAATATTATAAATGCGAAAGTTTGGATGGATGGATGGATGGATGGATGTTTGGATGGATGTTTGTATGGATGGATGGATGTTTGTTACTCTTTCACATCTAAACGGCTGGACCAATATTAATAAAATTTGGTATGGAGGTAGCTGACACCCTGGATTAACATAATGCCTGATTCCCACAGGAAAACTCAGTAAGCCGCGGGTGAAACAGCGGGGCGGAAATCTAGTTAATCATAAAGGAACTCCCATTTGATTACTATCTGCAGGCTGTAATGGAACATACCTGGATGGCATCCTTTTCAATATCAGCAAGAGATTTATAGGTGAAGTTTACTGGAATACCCACTGCCATACCAAATTTGGAAAAGCTGCTGCCTGTAAGCAAATAGAAAAGAGTATTTTAAATTAAGGGTAAATATACAATACATACAATATTGCAACAGGTGGAAAGAAAAGGGAGAGGTCTTTGTTGAATCGCAATGGAACAACTCACACAAAAAGTAAGTATACACAATAAATCAATCTCAACCATACCATACACTATCTTTGTGACCATTGTTTTTAACCATAAAAATGTTAAGATTTTTATATTATTATAGATATTCTCCATATATTATTATTTTTATAGATATTTTATTATTTTCCCTGCCTATTTTCATATACATATAGAGTATATGAAAATAGGCAGGGAAAATAATAAAATATCAGTGAAACTAGAACACTGAGAGTGAGTGCTGATAGCCAACTCACCAGCATGGAACAAGTCATATCCAAAAACACTGAAAGGCTGAACTAGTTTTCTATAGATGTCGGGAAGTTTCAGGATATCCATACATTCTTCGCACCGGTCTTTTAATTCCTTGGGAAGATCCACCGGCTTACTGTTACTGCAATACAAAAAAGTTATCGTGAAATTAGGAAACACAATGCCAGAAGGTATCGTATCAATGAATGGTATAAATAAGATCTGCTTACTTATAATACCGCACGAAATCTTTGTAGTAGTCCAACCCAAAGGTGTGAGGAGCAAATTTGGCTAGAGTACATCCAAGCCCGGTTGCAGTTATTACACCAAACGAAAACTTGCGACCCCTTTCAGTCAAGAACCAACTAGTAGGGCGTTTTGTCACCATTATTTAATTTTCCAAATTCTGACAGCTTTATTCGTGTTCTGAATATTTTAATTCACTTTTTTATATATATTATTTTGTAATTTTCCAACTTTGAGGTTATATCAAATGTCAAAAACATCTGTTTTAGGTTTTTAATAGTTACGAGGCAAAGATCAAAACTGCACACAGCCTCTGTTGCACTTTGTAAACGTCGTTTTGCCTGTCAATTATAGACCCGTTCGATGCATATTTCAGTGTATAGAAAACGTAGTGTATTTTGGTGTATTTATCGTAGTTTTCTCTGTCTACGGCTCAGAACGTCTACGGTATTTGGGCGATTTTTTATATTTTTGTTCCTTGGTTGAAACTCAATGTCGAAAAAAAATATCGTTTAAAATGTTTTCCTTGTAGGTATTTATAATCCTTGATATATTCTGCAGCTAATATATAATTTTTTTTCATGTTATTATTATATTTTAATGTAAAATAAGAAACAAAACAAATTAAGTCCTTACAAAATGTTCCACTGAGTTACAATTTTTAAAACATTTTTATGCTGTAATAAAATCAAATGTAGTGTTTTTAATCTATTTATTATTCTTTCTTATAATATAAATACTTAAAATTATTTTTATTTGGAATTTATATTAATGAAAAGAACGAAGAAAAGCCACTAAATACTCCTATGAGTGACAATGTTGCTAAACATGACTACTTTCATTTAATTTTAAACCATCATTATTTAATAATTCTTAAATGCGTATTTAAAAAAAAGGTTCTCTTACTAATAAACAGTCTTTTAACACCAACCCTATTAATAATATTGTAGTTAATTTTATTAAAACTTTGAAAATTGTGTCATTCAATTTGGTAGACAGTTTCTCAATGGAATGAGTTGTTACTAAATGGAATTGGTAAAGCCTAATTCACAATTAAGCGTTTTTTTGCAACACAACTACCACTGCGCCACACCAGTCTTTTGAGAACAAACTTAACAAAGTTGAATTAAAAAAGTCCCATCAAATTGATTATGTAGTTTTGGCGTGATGTGGTGTAACTTAACAGACATACAAACAGACAGACAGACAAAAAAAATATTGTTTTGGCATCGGTAGCAATAACGATTTTTTTTTACTAAGACGGCTTTTATTATATGAAAACAATGTACCTACTTATCTACTATCATAAAACTACATAACTTTTTTGTCGAAATCGGCTAAATGTTTTATTACAACAATCAACACACGCCCTTACCGTTCCATTGAGTTACAGTTTCATTCCTTTGAGAAAAATGTTACTCAATGGATGTAACGCTACCTATAACCTAAAAACTAGAAAGCAGAATTTTATCTTAAATTACGTTTTTTTATATCAATAACTTGTTGTAATCAAATAGAAATAAACTAAAGTACATTATAAAGACCTCAGTAATGCATAACATATAAAACATTCCTTTAAAATCCCTGTAATTCAATGGAACATCCGAAGTGGTACACTGCGACGCGTGTGTTCAAAACGACGATTCTCCGAGAAAGAACGCTGCGATTTGCTTTTTTAATTATGCTAGCCACCGAAAAGTGTTGCAAGTTTAAAAAAATATAGAAGTTTTGGTAGAAAACAATTCTGAAGTGATTTTTTAGACCCGTAACTCAGTTGGAATTCCACTTAGAATGAAAATCGGTTACACAATTTAGAACTTAATTTAAAGATGAATAGAGTTTATTTCTGGAAAAACTCTGGCTTAAAAGCTAGAGTAACATTCGTTTCATGTTTAAAACGGTCAAACGATTTCTTGGCAGCAATTTTTGGCGCCAATTACGAAAGTTAAATGTAGTACTTTGAAGGGTTACATACGTTTCAGGGGGGGTGGGAATTTATTAAATAATTAATTAAATATTAGTAAAAGAGGATACTAAAACCTGTTTGGATTTCATTGTTAATTTAAATGTATTGAGATTATAAATAAATCGACAACGGAACTTGTTTCAAGAAATTTTATGGAAATTTTAACCGCTAAATATTGGTTACATGTAAAAAATCCAAGGTACAAAAAAGAAAAAAAACGCCCATTTATATTGTCTTTGGTGTATAGCTCTGTCTCTTTCACTTATAATGATTATGCAAAGTTTGAGCAAAAGAAAATTATTCGAAAAGCGTCTCCTCGTCCGCCTCTATTTATGTTTTGGGAAATTAAATATTTCCTTATATATAATAATAAAATAATAATAAAATATCATGTTTACATAATGGTTTAGATGATATAATAACAGTGCAAATCAAAATCGTTCAAAATGATGCAAGTTGTAGAAGAACTGAACGCATTGCAGCTCGATGTTTTGGAACAAGACTGGGTGCAAGGTATTTACTATTCAGAATTCCTCGAATTTGGTGAGTTTCCTCCTGAATATGAGTCTATACTGGAATCCCTGAACATACCAACAGTATTTAAAAGTATAATGAAATCAATTGACTGCTGGCTTAACTCGGAAGATGAAGAAGAGAAATCTTGGGCAGCTTTATCTCACCATGTGGAACATGAGAAATTACTTGCTATACTAGCGTACTACATTGACTATGGGACTAAGAATGTTGTTACGAAAGAGTACAGGAATAATGCGCTACTGGCAGCTCGTCTGTACTACAAGTTCTTAGCCATACCCGGCTACAAGGCCTACCATATATATCATTCCCAACTATTTGCGCATTCCCTCGCGTGTCTCGGCTTCCCAAAGACACTGTGCGAAAATGAGAATAACTACTTCAATACCAAGGAGCTTCCACATGAAGTAAACTCTGTGATAAGGATGCTCCGGCATTTTGTATTGGACCTGAGAGCTATTATAGACTCCCTACAACTAAACCCTACTGATATGAACTTCGAGGATATACTCAGCAATCTGGTTGATATTACTGGTGGTGCTATTGTTAACAAACTTAATGTTGGTAAGTAAAATTTATATGTTTTGTTTATTTAAATCTATGATTCTGATTTTGTTGTTAAAATAATTAAATTATTATAACACATCTTAATTTTCAGATAAAATTGAGCTAACCAACATATCTGGTATTATTTATGAGATAATAAACAGCCTGATTTGTGACTCGAATGGTGAACCAAATGCTGTAGCCATCAGGCTTCTCTTCAAATGTATTTTACCAAAACTAGTAGCAGCATCTGTGGATTGCAAAAATGCTAATGTAAGTTACCTGTTTCATTTCTTTGACTCAATAGTCTCAATACATTATTAATAATCATAATCATAATCACCTAATTAGGCTAGGCAATATGTGCTTTCATAACAAAACAATGGTTTTTTTAAAATACATCTTTCTAAATTGAAATTAATATAGGTACATAAAATCACGCCTTTTATATGATATTACTAGAGATACATCACAGAATAAAAACAAAATCTTTTGTACATTTCAGAATCTTGTGAGAGCCTCATATGTGACATACTCAGGTTTACTCCTGACTAAATATGGCAAAGCAGGCCTCCCTGGGTACACAGTGCTACTTCAACATCTGTGTTTTACTCCTGATGGCCTGGTAAATATCCATTTTTTTTATTTAAGATTGTAGGTTACTTATTATCTAATGTCTGCCTGGTGTGCAAAGTTGTTGTTTGTTGCAAAAAACACCATTTCAAATGTGCGTTAATTTAGAGTATTTTTAATTGAGTATGAAAAATTGCTCTATGGTATTTGTATTTTGTACTAACTAGGTTAGGTTAGTACAAAGTACAAATAAGGCTTAGGCAGAAACAAGATCTTACATTTTTACTTACTTGTGTATTTTGTGCGCGTCTAAGGTTTTAATCTTGCTTGTAGGAGCGAGCTGAAGTGCGCCAGGCGCGCGTCCAACTCGTGGTGGGATTGATGAGCATGTTGCCGCGCAAATCGTATCGGTCCATCGTCAAGTGGCTGCTCAAACTCTCCACTACCTCCAAGATAACGCACCGGCAGATTGCCCTGGTAAGTTGACGCGGCCATCCTTTATCCTTTCACTTTATCCCAAAGATGTAATGCTGAAGTAATAATTATTTATTTATTTAACTGTTTATTGTACACAATAAAATACAAAGGATAATACATATAAAAACAAGACACAACAGGTACAGCTTATTTCTAAAAAGAAATCTCTTCCAGCAGACCTAGGCTAGAGAAATAGCATACTTACTTCACAGCCTAAGAAAGAAACATATTATAATATAAAATATCAATTTCTTTTAATCAGGAAATGCTAGCCCAACTACTGAGCAATGAGCCTGAAGATGAAAAACCAAAGGAACCTGAGCAGCCACCACCAGAACAAACACCTGAAAACACAGGTTAGTGATAAAGCCTTTAAAATAATAGAAAAACAAACCTGTAAGCTTATCAACACAAAAGATTTCGTTTCATAATATTTTTTATAATTTGTATTCCATTTTAGAAGCTCCTAAGGAAGGAGATGATCAGCCAGCAAAAGAGGGGGAAGAACCAAAAGAAGGCGAGAACCTAGAGGCTGCTGCCCAGCCCGAAGGCGAGAATCAGCCCCCACCAGAAGCACCCGCGGAAGTTGCTACGGAAGATGAAAACAGTCAAGACACACAAGGAACTTTTGACAATGTAAGTTTGATATTTGTTGGAGACTACCTGATCTAATCTTGTAGTAAAATTCATTACTAAAATGTTTTGATTAGTTTACAATTATAATTCAGAATTATTTGATGTTTAAAGAAGTGAGAGATCAATAGTTTCGCCGGGTCGGCAATCCAGTTGAAAAAGAAAGTATTTTAAACAGTTTTCGCTACTGAATTTATAGTTTTTAGGCTCATCGCTGAAATAAAGTTCATAATATTCTCAATGCTATACACAGCCGGATTTGACGGAAGAAGACGTCGCCGGTTTACTGCGTCAGCGCGCGCACACCGCACCTCACAAAGAAATCCTTCGTGCCGTGTACGAGCGCGTGAACGATGCCTCGTCCACACTGCGCACGCGCGCCTTCGCCGTGCTTTCAGAGTGCCTGCAGTCAGAGCGCGCGCCCATGAGACACGCTATACAGGTATTCCACTTCTGACATGTTGAAATCTAGTGTATTTTGATGTTTCTGTTCAGATTTTATTTATTGTTTTTTTTTATTCTTAAGGTAGCCGACCCCGTGAAATACGGGAACAGGCTAAGGAAAGGAGCTGACCGTATCTACCTCTAGTCGACAATGGATTGTGTTTTCCCGGTTTACCTACTATTTCGCTGAGATAGCACACTTATCTTATCTTACTTAGCCTATATCATCCCACTGCTGGGCAAAGGCCTCCCTCTTCTCCTTCCATTCATCCCTATTTTGAGCCTCCAGGCGCCAGTCTTTTGAAAATGTATCCAGCTCGTCGCGCCACCTGCGACGGGGTCTTCCGCGGCGTCGATTCCTGGTGGGTGGCTTCCACTCAGTACTGTACACAGTAGCACACTACTTTAAAAAATGCGGCAGGGTTACGTCACGCACGGCATGCCTGTATTAGTGTAACTATCACTATCACAGTGCTGTTGTCAGTATCTTACAGCTGTGGTTCTGTTATAGGAGCTAAACGGCGACGGGTCGGTGTCGCGCCTGATGGCGGTGGCGGCGCGCGGCGTGGTGGATGAGCGCGCGGCCGTGCGCTGCGCTGCGTTGAAGCTAGTCCACCGATCGCTAGCAGCCAACGACGCGCCCACTCCATCATCACATGACCTTGGGGTAAGTGTAAATAAAAATAGGATTCCCTCTCCTATACTGGTTTGTCGCATCCCATACTTTAAAGCCCTACGACATCAACAATCATAGACTATTTTTATTATTAATTAACTTTACATATCTCATGCTCAGTAAGTGGTTCATACAACCCTAAAACCCGGGATGTAAGTGGTACTTTGCATCATAGGTTTTGAAACCTATGCTGCAAAGTAATTTGAATAAGGAACTGTCAAATTGCAAGAAAAAAAAAGTTGATAGCCTTATTTCAAACACACGGAATCGGATGATTAATCGAATCGGAATCGATTTTAAAACAAATTCTATTCGAATTTATTTAAATATCGAACTGGCCAGTACTAAATATGACGCATAGAGTCACGGAATAAGGCCATAAAAATGTAAACATAGGATTATGAAAATTATGAAATTTTTACTCTGTGGTTTTTATAACATATTTATAACCTCAAAACTTGAGTTTGTCGATTTATTACTTAGCATTTTATTATAAAACATTAACAAATTAAACAGTCAGTATACTTAACAAAATGTCTACTTGCAAATTAGATAATTTTTCTTACGCGAATGCATATATTTGTGATGGTTAAATTCGCTCATAGTGAGTTGGTATTGCCTACTGTTTCGTCGTAATTTCATGTTTTAATTTTCTTATATTTTCCCATAATTTTAACTTATCTTTCATTCGATATGTAAAGCATAGTGCTTACCTCATGGTGTAAGTCATCAAATGCATACTCGTACCATTAGCGCCCTCGCTGCGCTCGGGCGCCAAAAACCTCGTATGCATTTGATGACTTACATCCTTTGGTTAGCAATATACTATTCATTTAATACGTACAGATTTTGGTGGGCCTATGCCGCGACGCGAGTATCCTAGTGCGGTCCGGGGCGATAACGGCGCTGGGCGACTTAGCCTTGAACCGGCCGGGCGAAGCGGTATTCGACGCCTTCCTCAACGGACCCATGAGACAGCTGTCCGACCCAGAAACTAAAGTAAACTGTTTTATCCAAAACCTATTTAGTCCTCCTCAGTCTTCACAGATTTTCGTTGACGGCGGTCAATATCATTCAAATGGCTGCGCGGGACATACTTTTAGTGTCCAAGTGATTGGATTCCTTTAAACCATTTTCCTTCAAATTATTTTAATTCAGGTGTAGGACCGACTATTCACATGACCATTTTGGACAATCAGGTGATTTCTGTTAATTCTCAATTCTCAATTCTTTATTTGCTTTCATGTTGTACAAAAGGTGTTATAAGTAAATTCAGAAACAAACATGAACCCTGTAAGGGTATGGCATTATTACAAAGTAGTTTATACTAGGCTAGGTACATACTTGTAATTTTATTAAATATGCAATGTCCAAACCAAACGAGTAAAAACAACTGTAATCGAACCCAGGAGCACCGGATAAAGAATCCAATGCTTTAACCACTAAATTGCCATTACATCTTTCTTCATCCCAGGTGCAAGACCAAGTAGTGAAGTTAGTGCAAGAGCTGCTGGTAGACCGTCTGGAGAAGTACATAGTTGGCAGCTGCTCGGACCTGCTGCCGTGGATGTTCCTCGCGGGCGTGACCAGGCACAACATGCGCCGACACCTGCTCAAGGCGTGCGGGTTCCTCGCCAAGTCCACCACCTGTATCAGGTATGTAGCGATAGATGGCGCCACTACAAGAAACAAGTTCTGAAACGCGGTACCGAAGATTTCTCAGCGTATTGCCTACCGTATTGCAGATATACACGATCCAATCATATTCGGTTGAACTTCGGTCCCCTGTTCACATCAACCGTCGTCACTCCTCAAACTGGCCTCAAAATTTAACTCCCTAAGGTAGGCTCAAAAAAGCACGTGTTTTGTTTGATCAAGTAGTGAGACTATTTAGTTAGGCGAAAGACTGACAACCTATCCTATATACTATAGTTGTGTATATTTCCACCCAGTCACCGCCTAGTGGACGCGCTCAGTACGCATTTAGGCGCGTTGTCGGACGAGCGCGACCTGCACACGCTGGTGATGCTCACGAGCGTGGCGCGGCACGTCGACTACAACGACATCGGCTTCGCGCTGCAGTACTACTACAAGATCGCTGATGATCCGCAGGTATGATTTGGATTCATTTATTTCGCATTTCTTTCATTATAAAATGTCCGACTTAGGTAACTAATGATTAGCGCCCTCTATGCGGCACAACAAGAAACAAAATGTCCTGATTGAAGAGTTCACGGTAAGGCTTCATACAGACGAACAGCACTTGCCAACTGCAGTCGACGCGTCTACGGCTACAGTCGACGCACGACAAGTTGGCAAATGCTGTTCGTCTGTATGAAGCCTAAACTATATAAATACAAGTTTAGAATCTACGTTTAGTAAACCTTGGACTAAAAAAATATTAGTAAAAACGATGTTGTAAAATCTGCAGCCCCGAGACCCGCGGTTGATGGCGCTGACGCTAGAACTACTGGAGGCGTGGTCGCGCTGGGCCCGCACGGCCGCGCGCACCGAGCTGCGCAACCACCTCGTGCGCCGCCTCGCCACCGCCACCGACGACGGTAACACCTTAGGATAATGGACTAGTCTAGGCCGATAGCTGGCCCATAAAGTCCAAAACTTTCAAAAAAATTCAAAACCGCCATAAAGTTTAAATCCTTTCTAAAAGGTTTAGAACTTTCCCATAAAGTTCAAAGCCTTCCTATAAGTAATAAAGTCCTAAACTAAAATTTGAGCTAAAAAATCACCAAAGCAACGACAACGACAAAGCGATGACAAATTCCTAAAAACTTCCCAATTTCAATAGTCAATAGAGTCTCTGATTGCTTACATATTTAGAAACAACTTGCTTGCAGGTTGCAGGCTCGCGTGCGCTAATCTCGCCGCACATTTAGACCCGCTTGACTTGACGTGGGCTACGGAACTCATGCAGTTGTGTAAGTAGCCATCTTTGATTGATTTTTCTTCTTCTATAAAGAAAAAAAATACTAAATTAAGTATTTTATTTTCTAAATTGTTTGTGTATTTCCTACCAGCGGAGCGTGCGGCTGTGAGCAGTAATGAGGTGCAAGAATGGGTGCGCGCGGTGGACCTGTCGCTAGTGGCGCCCGCGCCGCCTTCCCCGAAGCTGCTAGAGCTGTTGCTGGGCGCCGTCAACAACCCACCACCAGGTACAAGCGGCTAAAATAACCTGTATGGAGTGACCTGCAATGTAATCTATGGAACTTAACACACATTTAGATTTTGTGAACTAATAATAATAAGTCTGAGCCTACCAGTTTGTTAATTTTATGTGATTGTGTCCATTTTTGTAATATTTATTTGTGTGGAAATAAAGTGATTTGTATTTGTAACTTTGCAATCACGACTCTCATTACTGTTTTTATGTTATTTATTTGTCTTGTATTAGAATGGACGACAGAATGCCGCGGTATAGCCGTAGCAGGTCTCGGTCGGCTGTGCGTGCGCTCCAGAGAAGCTGCGGCGGCGGCCGCGCCACCTCTAGCGACGCTACTGCAGGATAACAACGCCCCATTGGCGCCCAGAATCAACGCACTACTCACACTCACTGATATATGCACCAGGTATGAGAACACTAAGGTTATATCACTAGGTAGTTCAATTTAATGTGCCGTGAGTGGTTTCGGTTGTCTGCGTTTGAGACCACGCCCCTTTTAGCGCATTCAACACGTCATCATAGTTCACCATTGTCATTGTAACTTCCATAGATACACCTGTATCGTGGAGCCCCTGCTAGGCTGCGTGTGCGGCTGCCTGTCTCCGGAGGCGGAGGCCCCGCTGCGCCGCGCCGCCGCACGCGCCCTGACACGTCTGTTACTCGCAGGGTACTTACGTCTACGTACACCACTCTACTACAGGTATGATTGAGATCAAACTTACTTGGAAGAGCTTAACAGCAATGATAACAAATGTACCGACGGTTTCACAGCTCTGGAACGATTATTTGGATGAAAGAATGTGGGTTTATTTTGAAATAATCTTCCGCATCAGGTACTGCGCGCTCCTAGCGGACGAGGACCACGACGTGCGTGAACCCGCCGAGTACTACGTGACGTGCTGCCTCACCGCCGACGCCATATACCACCACTTCGTCGACTGCATCATGCACTACAACAATAAACATGACAATAGTAGGTCCATCTCCACCACTTCCAATCTATACAAGCACCCTTTCTACATACATACAATCACGCCTTTTTCCCGAATGGGGTAGGCAGAGCGTAAACGACCAAAGAATAGGTCGTTCCATTTCCACCACGTCTTACAAGTTTTGAGGGCAATTTTAGACTGAAATGTGTATCGCTATAGTGACAGGTTGTCAGCCCATCGCCTATATTGCAATACACTGAAACCCTTAAATCCCTTAGCTGATTTTTACAGCATGTCCGGGAGGAAATGCAGCTGGCACATTTTATGTTTTTCTTTCACTCCCAGTCCAGCATGGAAGACCACCCTACCATATATTTGATCACCCTTTCTAATATTAATTATACCACAGTCGCACTCGCTTTCCTGGAAAATAACTTGTCTGACGCATTTGGGTGGCAGGTGTTTGTTTATTCAGAATTTCTAAAATTAGTAAATTAAATGGTATAAATTAAAACTAGAAAAAAAGCATGTAGCTCTACTTAGCACTCTACACTACTCTACACTACTAGTAGCTACTAGCTAGTGTGTAGTGTAGAGTGCAAATAAATTAGGTCAAAAACTAAATTAGCTTCCTTTCTTTCATACCAGCTGAAAGCAGCATATCCTTCGACTCCCGTCAGCTGATCTACGACGTGATGTTACAACGCCTCTCCATAGTACAGAAGCTAAACCTCCAATGTCGGCTAGCGCGGGAGGTTCTAGAACACGCGGCCGATATGACGGACGAGGGGGACGGGGAGCTGTCTGCTTCTATGAACGCCGCGCTGCTGGATACTATCACTTTGCTGTGTGGACCCAGGATGAAACTGCCCAGTGAGTTGTAGTGTAGAATGTGATCGTTTCTTTTTAGGGCCAGCGTTCACTATCGACTAAATAGTCAACCGATCGTCAAGAAAGAGAGATCCGAATCCGGAAAAGGCTTATAAGGCGTTCGTTGCAAGTTAGCTGATTGAGGCCCAAAAATTAGAAGTTTTTTTTTATTTGACGACATTGAACAGCAACTGTTCGTCACCGTTCGTTTTTAGACTAATTAGACCCTTTTGAACATGATTCTGCCCGGTGACACATACATTTTGTCTTAGTTTAAATAATCTTGTTTTACAGGAAAACCTCAACGAGACGGCGAAGCGGGCGACATGGATGACTTACAAGAACGTATCACGACCAACATCGTTTCCCACGTGAGTTTTTTTTTTGCATCGTTACAGTAGTTGTTTTCATCAGTTGTTTAGAAAGATTATCCCATCAATTCAATTCAAATATAGATATCAATTTAATCATTGTCTTTGGTTGCTAGCCGTGCATACGGAAGCCCTCTGTTAGAATCTCGAGAATACGGTCCGAGAATACCAACACCTATCTGTACGGTGAACTGAACTGGTTGTTTCGTTTTCAGAAAATGAAGCGCACGGTGGCGGAGGTGGTGGTGCCGGCGGTGCTGCGGCTGCACTCGAGACTGCGCGCGGCCGGCGGGCAGGTCGTCGCATACCTCGTGCGCATCGCTAACGACCTGCTGCAGGACTACAGGCATGAGGTACAGATTTCAACCATTGCATTATTAAAAAAATGATTTTTTTTTTTGTATTATTATTTCCCTGATTCTGGGACCCAGAAGAAAGATGTACAGTTTCGTTGTCTGTCTGAGCAACCCCTTTCAGTTTTCGGTACACGGTTCTCACTATTCGAGCAGAATCTGCCGGAGTCGTTGTGTTGTACATTGAAACCATAGACAATATCTATCCCACGCGACGGAGCGCGAAGCAGTGTGCCAAATGCCTTATTCTAATAAACATTTTATTTTCCAGATCGAGGAGCTAATAGAAAACGACGAAGAATTAGTCCAAAGCGTGCGACAGTTCCAGGAGACGATCGGCACCGAACCCTCGTTCGGGAATTCAAGAAACCTGGTCACCTCGTCCACCACACACGAGCCGGAGACGCCCAAAGCGCCGAGGAAACGACCGCACAGGAACTATAACCGGTCGCCGGCCAAGAAACGCGCGCTACGCATCTGATCTGACAATACCAAACAAACCACACTGTTTCGCACGTAGACACAGATAGGCTAACAGAAGCGATCGCAGACATGCTAGCGGCAGATATGCTAGCTACTGGACTAGCTACAGTATATAGCGATGACGACGATGATGACGTCATCCTCCAGTTCGTTCGACTGCACAAATGCGTAAGTTTTCACCGGAACCGGCACTGAAACCAAAAATACGCGTTCGTACGTTTACATCACCGGAACCGAGAACCGTGACGTCACATCGTCGACAGCCGGGCCAAGGTGGTCGCCAGTGCCCGGGCCTTCCACCATGCGGGTCGAGGAGACCAAGTGGGTGCGCCACTAGTCGCCGCATCCGTCCAGTACACCCGATGATGTCACACCGGCGCCGTCCAGCAGGCGAAATAATGCAGGATGGGTGCAGGAGTGGGCGTGGTGGCTGTCGCTGGAGCTGGCGGGGCACCTGCGCGCAGTGGCGGGCGCGGGGGGGAACGTGCCACCACCTGCGCGGATGACGTCACACAGAGGGAGTGCTCCTCGCCGATCCCGGGGCCTTCGACCAGGCCGGACGATTTTTTCTTTTAATTGTTTCATTAAACGACGAACAAGTGTTAGGTATTCATATTGATGAAACACACGACCACTCACTTGTAAGTTTAACGGAGGTGATTACCTCAATGTTTGACCCTTTACGTTGAGGCACTGAGTAGATAAGGTTGAGGTCAAACACCTCCGTTAAACTAAAAAGTGAGTAATTTTCGGCATATTCCGGAGCTCAAGCTCAATCGGTGTTATGTTTTGGTTACAATGCAACAGACGTGTTATATTAATGTGATTGTTCGTATGCTGGTGGATTATATCGTGCCTTTGCACTTTAAAAGACGATAAATGTTACGTGTTATATGTATATAACTTATAACATTATGTTTGATCTTGCTCTGAGCAAGTGGTGTACTGATTAAGTATAAATTTTCTACCAAATCTTGGTAATCTAATGATAATGACTTGTTCCTAAGAATTATTTTTGTTATTAACTATAAATATTTTTATATTGTATGCAGATACTTTACGTACTGTATCCTTCAATTTTGTTTCAAAATCTATGAAAGTAGTATGGAATAAAACATTGATGTTGATGTAATAAATATATTTATATTATTTAAACCATTTACAAGAATAAGAACATTGATAGGCATTTAAAACGTGCCACAACGATTACATAAAATATCTATTACTTATTATTATTATTGAACATAACAATAAATTACAAATTATTGCTTAAATTTAATTTTATCACTAAATCACTCTCGTTTTCTATTTTTATCTTGTCACTGAAAGCTTTTTTCAGCAGCATATTAATAGCAGCTTCTTCTGTAACAAGAAAAAGGATCAAATTAAATGTATCTTATATTAATTTGGATATCATATAGGTAATAGGTAGAATAGAGTATGGAGTATCAACAATGTTACCTGTAACTTGAATGGCAAGCAACTGGTGGACGATGTGCCGCGCCGTTATTTTAAAAAGATCCCGATTACTGATTTTCTTTTCTTTGTAATAAGGCATAAGTAGTTTCACTACCAGCGAGGCGACATCTACTTTATCGGTCTTCTTCGCTACAACTTCTTCTTTGACCTTTTTCTTTTCAGTTTTAGGTTTATCGGTCTTATATCTGTCGTTTTTAACTCTCTCTTCTTTATCTGTTTTAAGATCTTTTTTATGCTTGTCTTTATTACTATTTAAACTTAACTTGCTTCTTTTTGAATCCTTTGATTCAGGTTTGTTCGACGCGTGAGGCGAAACAGGTGCCGATTTATTTTCAGCATTATCGGAAACTTCTTTGTTTACAGTTATTTTTTCCACGACAATAGGTTCCGGTGGCATTTCTGCAAATTGCTTCAGCGCCTCTAGCACTTTGTCAGCTTCTCTACTTAATCTATGAGCTTTGTCTAATTTTGCTTCGTCTATATTGTTTTTGTCTAATGCATTTGCATCATTAATTTCGTTTGAGCTGTTTGGCTGTGACTGTTCCGAAGTATCTATCTCAAATGGAACAGAACTGTTCAATTCATTGGAATTATTATGCATTTTTGCCATATTGGTTTCCACTGTTTCATCTTTTATTTGAGATTCTGTACCATACCCATCATCAATGACTAGTTCTTTTTCGGTTTCACTGTCAGATAAATCTCCGAAAATTGATTTCGTATCTTTGATTTTCGCTTTTCCTGTACGTTTCGAATCCTCCGACACAGTGTCAGTATCTGTTACTCTTTGTGTGTCTTTGGTCATATCAGTTTTATCTTTTTCAGTGGATTTTCTCTGTTTTCTGTCATTTTGTTCTTTATGCTTTGTATCTTTAGAGTG
The DNA here is from genome assembly GCA_029255725.1 of Scrobipalpa atriplicella. Taxonomy (NCBI): domain Eukaryota; kingdom Metazoa; phylum Arthropoda; class Insecta; order Lepidoptera; family Gelechiidae; genus Scrobipalpa; species Scrobipalpa atriplicella. The sequence goes on along the minus strand of JARACY010000760.1, from coordinate 31,647 downwards.
CGTTCTGTGTTTAGTTGGAGACTCATGATGTTTATGATGATGCCGTCTAGGGCTTTTTGGGTCTTTATCTCTTTTTTCACTCTTGTGTCTTTTGGCATCAGAATGTTCTGATTTTGCCCTATGTTCGTGTTTATCCTTTTTTACTTTTTGTTCATCTGACTCAGAATGAGATCGTTTTGGTTTTAGTTCTGGTTTTGATTTTTTTGTTTCATCTTGTTCTGTTTTCACTCGTTTTATAATTTCTGGTTCAATATCACTGTCAGATGATTCGCCGAACAAATCTTTAATCTTACGTTTTTTTGGTGAAGCTTTCAATGGTGATACTGACAACGATTTACTATTGTGATCCATGGCGTCTTTCTTCTTATCATGGGCCTTGCCGGCTTTGTTCTTGCTGCCAGGAACACCCTGTAGGGTTATGTTTATGACGAATTTGTTGGTTGTTCTCTTCTCTTCTTCGTGATCATTTTCGTCACTCTCTTCGATCTTAAGTGTGGTATCCTCATAATTATTATTTTCTTGCGTATTGTCTAAATTTTCAACACTTTCTAACTTAAGTGTCGTGTCATCGTGATTATTTCTGTTATTTTCATCGATGACCAACCCATCATCGTCGTCACTCTCATCGACTGCTGAACTAGGAGATTTTTCAGAAGCTTTTTTGAAGAATGTTTTTAATTTTGTCTGCGTAAGTGGGTCTCTCCTGAAGGAGTTCGCTTTTCTTTTTGTCTCTTTATCTGCTTTAGATAACTGTCTTTCTTCATTCTTAATATCTGTGTCGCCTAAAATAACACATATTGAATTATTTATTGTAAGGTATAGGCATTCCTGAATTTTAAAATATAATTATAATATTGTACTTACCCCTCGCCAGTTCCGACGCAGTGATAAAGCCGTGATGTTTCTGCAGCTTCTCTTTCCTTTGAGCTTCAAATTCTCTGGCAAACTCGCTTAGTGTGCATCTTTTCTTTGGTTCAAACGTTTTCAGTTCTGGACATAAGCTATCTTTGCACGCCTTTACCGCTGATATCTGTAACGAAATTAAGTTTGCTCAAATATTTTTTGTTCAGTAAAATATCAAGCCTGTAAGTAGTAATTGTATTTTTTTTATTTTGTATGTAATTTTTTAAAGTCACTGAAAGTTTTGTTATGCTCTTAGAAAGTCTTTCCAGACAGATCCGGCTTGGATTTGATGTTCGTAGCTTTGCGATTTAACTTATTAAGCGGTCGCACATTCGAAAGCGTTAAAACAGTAGTATTATATATTTCACCGTAACATTGCATAAACTGTTAGTATATTGCATAATCTATCTAAGGAAATTTATAAACTAGCCTAACCTAACCTACCGAAAGTTTATAAACTGACGAGTCAGTTTGTAAACTAACAGTTGTTACAATTTTACGCTGACATATGTATGGTAATACCGGTAATTTATATTTACCATTTTGGTCATAGCTCGCCTGTACAGACTGACAACAGTGCTCTTAGAGAATGCTTCGTACTCCATGTCGATGGCGCACTGCTCCACATCGTTCTTAGTCAGCGTTCTCTCTGGACTCTCAATATCCCTCATGTTGTTTAGATTGTTGTTCAACGCATCCTTGAGCAAATTCATGTATCCTTCTCGACTTGCCACTGTAAGGCCATTTACCTGGAACTCGATGACTCATATTTAATCAAAATAGGAAATAAACAAAAAAAAAGTAATCAAGGATTCCTTTGCTATTATAAAGTTTACAACTTCGTTTCAGTTGATATGAATTTCAAATAAGCAGAAGGTCAGGGTCTGGTTCAAAACAAAGTGACTAACTAAGTATAATGTTTCGGTTTTTAAATGTACCTTGGTTCCCGTACTTTCAGCCGCCTTACACTTGGAGTATTTGGCGGATTCTTCTTCATTGCTTCTGGGTTTGTCGGTGTTGCGGCGGCGGTTGGCGAACTCCTTGAGTATGAGCGAGCGCGTCTCTTCGGCGATTCGTTTCCGATTACTCTCGCCGTCGGAACTCTCGCTATCGTTGTCGTAGTAACCCTCTGCTTCCCTATCGAAACATGTTAAATTCAGATTCAGAGCTATGAACATAGACATATTTTTTTTGTTTTTGAGTTTCATAACCATGCAACATCGAAAGAAATACAGTATTTTTTGTTTCCATACGTATAATACAAGTACAACGCAATAGCCGTGAATGCTGGTCGAGTGTTGATTGGTTAATTAATTGATTAAAACTTTTATTGTTTTTATTAATTGGTAGTTCGCAAAGACCTGCTTAATTGGGCAACACCTCGGTGTATATTTACTTACTTGTTCTGTCCGTATCTGCCTTCCCCGTAGAGGCCGGAAGGATCCTCATTAGACACGAACCCGCCTCGCTCTAAGCGCGCGCTCATGGCGCGGCGCGAGTGCTGGTCGAGCGCTCGTCTCACGGCGCGCTCGTCCGTACACACATCGCAACGACCGAGGCACTTCAGAAGCTCCTCGTCGAAGCATTACTTACTTCTTTTGTCCGTATCTGCCTTCCCCGTAGAGGCCGGAAGGATCCTCATTAGACACGAACCCGCCTCGCTCTAAGCGCGCGCTCATGGCGCGGCGCGAGTGCTGGTCGAGCGCTCGTCTCACGGCGCGCTCGTCCGTACACACATCGCAACGACCGAGGCACTTCAGAAGCTCCTCGTCGAAGCATTACTTACTTCTTTTGTCCGTATCTGCCTTCCCCGTAGAGGCCGGAAGGATCCTCATTAGACACGAACCCGCCTCGCTCTAAGCGCGCGCTCATGGCGCGGCGCGAGTGCTGGTCGAGCGCTCGTCTCACGGCGCGCTCGTCCGTACACACATCGCAACGACCGAGGCACTTCGGCAGCTCCTCGCCGAAGTATTCCGCGAACGTCTTGTGGCGACATCTAAAAAAGGAATTCGAGAATACTGTCTGTCTTTCTATACCATGAACATCTTAATGTTTTACCAATAATAGAAAAGGAAACCCCAAAATGCTTAGATCTGCGGCTACAATAACTCAGATAGCTAGATTTGTGGCACAGAGCGTGATCGTAGTCAAAGGTTTCCCGCCCACATCCGCCCAGATTTTCTCCATTATAGGACAAGTAGTTATAAGGAGTTTCAATGTTAGCACTCACTTGACATCTTCACAGTATTTGACCATGATTTCGAAACTTTTATACGCGTTCTTGCAGCGTTTCTTCTGTTCCTCAGTCTTGGCCATAGCTAACTCTTTTTTGAGCAAGAAATCGACGGCGTTTCGTTCGCTGTGGCTGTAATAGATGCGACAGAAAGCTGATTTGCCGTCGCGACCCGCCCTTCCGGATTCCTGTAGATAAAATATCAAATAAATATCCTTGTAACAATGAATAAAAATATTTGCTGACCATATTTTAGGATGCCAGCCGCTTGAGTCCAGTGTTGGGCAAAAAGTAATTGCAATTATTTTTCTACAGTTAGTTGTAGTGGTTAAAATTAATTGCAATTACAATTTTTATTTGAGTAATTGCAATTTTTTCTTTTTTCTTATTTCGAACTATATTCCTTGGGAAAAGTTGTTCAGTTTCATGGGTAGGTTCATATTCTAGAATATGGTCAGCATTTTTTTTTTTACATTGTATGACATTTTTAGCATTAATGTGTAGTAAACCTGATAGTAAGCTGCAACATTTTGCGCCAGCCCCCAATGCGCGACGGCGCGGACGGTGGCCTTGTCGACTCCCATGCCAAAAGACACAGTGGCGCACACGCAAGGACATTCGCCTCTAGACCACTTCTCTTGGACTTCTACTCTTTCTGAAGCTTTCAAACCTATCGAAAAAAATTGTTACTGTATAATATTCAAAAGATAGAGCAGTTGAGAAAATTAATGTACATTAAAAAAACTAGAAACATTGTTAACAGTGTTATGAAAATTAGTCTTGATTCCATTCTTTATGATTGAGTATCGAAACTCACATTTCAGAAGTTATAATTAAAAGCGACAGATTATGATTTTAATATTACATTTTTATCATTTAGTCGAACTGAGCTACAATTCAGCAGTCAAACCTCAACAATGTTTTAAAATCTCTTATCAAAGTTTTCTATAATGATTACTTGTAACAGATTCATTGCTTGATTGTAAGTACACAAAGTTAGAAGTTAATTATACCTCCGTGATATGCAAGCGACTTTAATCCTTTTTTATTGAGCATGTTTGATAGGTCTTCAGTTTGATCTCTCGTACGACAATACACTATTACAGCATTTTTATCTTTCTGAAATTAAAATGTACAACTTTTGTTAAAACAATTGAGGATAAAAGTAATTTTCACACATTTAACAATTTTTTAAATTAAAGTAATGGTAATTTTAATTATCAACAATTATTTTATCATGAGTATTGTATTGTATGTGTTTACCTACAAAAAATTTTATTAGGTACTCTATAAAAAGTATTTATCTCATCCACATAAGGGCTACTGCACACTTACTGTTTTCACATTTTCTTCCTCCTTCAAAGATTTTTGTAAAAAATCTAATAAATGTCCTACTTCATCGTCAATGCAGTTCTGATACACCACATCATAAAATAAGTTCTTTCTAAAACTGGGAGTCTTGAACTGAGCAACGGGTTGCCTTAGCTTGAGATTCTCCAGAATGTCTTTAGCAACTTCAGCACTGGCAGTGGCTGTGAGTGCTATCCAAGTGATATTTGAGTATCTTTCCTTCAAGTTGCCCAGTTTCAGATAGTCTGGTCTGAAGTCATGGCCCCACTCACTCACACAATGCGCTTCATCAACTACCACATATGAGACTTTCCTATACTTGACTAGATGCTCCATGAGGGACTGAAATGTGCATGTAGCAGCTTGCTCGGGAGTGACATATAGAAAGCGAGTATTGGGTTTCATACTTCTTAAGTCATTTAACACTCTCTCTCTGTCTGTCTTTGTCATTTTAGAGTTTATAGATTCTGCTGGGATTTTGTTCTTCATCAGGTGGTCTATCTGATCCTTTATAAGGGCAAGAAGAGGTGAGAAGACTATAGCCACTTTGTTTTCCTTTAACATAGCTGGTAGTTGAAAACATAATGATTTCCCAGATCCAGTAGGCATTGACACATAAACATCGTGGACATCTGTAGAGCCAAATAAATATTTGTGATCTTATCATGAATTTTATAAATGAGAATTTTAAAGGAATGCAAAATAAAAATATAGAAAAAGCTGGCTGTTTTATGCCAGTGTGAAAGTAGCCTTAAATAGTTTCGTTCGTAATTTTGGCAGCACTGGTATTACGTGACGTATTTAGAAAGTATGTCTCTTATTTACACAACTGTTTGGTAGCATAACCATCAGAATTTAGCAGCATAATGATATTGCGTGTGAATGTGAATCGAAATACATATTTCTGGCAAAATCATTAATAAAATGTAAACTTGCATACCTCGAACTATAGCTCTCACTGCACGTTCTTGTAATTCACTTTTAAAATTGCGGTGTCCAAAATATTTGAACAGTTCCTCAGTGAAGTTTTCCATGACGAAGATTTATTTGAGACGCACGGATATAACAGGTGACGCACATAAACTTATACACTTAATAACTTCAATTTCATTAAAATTATACCACATATTCACACAAAACGACAACAAGAAACTAACAAGTAAAATCTGATTTTGTACAAAACAACCTCAAACAAAAATACATACAGATAAATGTCAGTTGGCGGTTGACATACTGTTTGGCACTTCGCGCCACTACATTTCATTACACGCATATAACTACCTTGTAACCTATAAAAGCTTTCATCAGTCTTCTCTTCACGCAAGCAAAATTTTCAACAGTATTACTTATTGTACTTTTAAGTTATTTTACCCATGGTATGATTGCACCCAATTAAATTTTTTACTTAAGGTTAAGGTTACTGTTTTAGCATATTTTTTATATAACTAAACTAATGCGTCTATAGTAATGTTTTTCTTTTGCAGGTTCGCCAACAGAAAAATACGATACCCGCCTAATTTAAAAACTTCCTAGCACCGCACCGCTAGCACTTTGCACTTGCAATTCTTGCAAAGAAAGACCTCTTTATGGGCCAAATTGTTTGAATTTAAACATAAACTTAGTAAAAATGAGCAAACGTAAGAATCCATCGGGCACCGATAACTTGAATGGCGACTTCTGTGATTTTCTTATGGAATTAGCAGATTACGAAAAGAATGTTAGCCGCAACATTCATAAGTATAATGCTTACAGAAAAGCTGCCAGTGTTCTAGCTTCTCATACCAAACGTATTGAGTCGGGGGATGAAGCGAAAAAACTAAATGGAATAGGAGAAAAGATTTCCAAGAAAATAGATGAATTTCTTCAGACAGGAAAGTTGAAAAAGCTGGATAATATACATCAGGATGAGGAAGCACAGGCCATTAACACTTTAACTCGTGTCTCTGGAATAGGGCCAGTCAAGGCTGCTGAACTGGTAAGAAATGGCATAAAGACAATCGATGACCTGCGAAAGAATGAAAATAAACTTACCCACCATCAGATCCTTGGCCTAAAGTAAGTTTTATGTTATGGGTTGACTCAGACCTGATTTGAACTTACCCTAATAAAATACCTGTCACATTACAGATATTTCGAAGATTTCGAGAAGAAGATACCACGCCAAGAGATTAAAGAAATTGAAACTAAACTCAAAGGATTGGTTGCAGACATAGATCCTCAATTTAACGTAATAATTTGTGGGAGTTATAGGTTTGAAATCTTTCCTTTGTATTCTATTATCTGTAATGAAACACACGATGGAAACACCCTCTAAACTATGGCATGCAATTGACATTTATTAACACCCTGTATTTTTTATTTCCTATTCTTGTCCCTAGTATGTCTATACTCATCTCCATTCATTATTAATATCTCCATTAGCGAATTCAAATCGTTTAGTCAGCAGTTGACGCTCTGCCTATCCTGTAAGGGATACAGGCGTGATTATATGAATGTCTTTTATTATCAGACGCGGGAAGCAGGAAAGCGGTGATATCGACGCGCTGGTCACTCATCCCTCCGTGAAAGTGATTGAGGGGAAGAAGAAAACTGATGGAAACCACCTGTTGAAGAAGCTGGTGTCGTCTTTGGGCAGTCTCGTCATCGACACTCTTTCTATTGGAGATACCAAGTTTATGGTATGTTGTAGTATGAGAAACTCGCTGGTCAACCAACATTCAACATCCATTGCTGGATCTGTCTAATAGCCCGGCCTGGTTAGGGGCACTCGCCGCAATGAAAAATCGCGTATTGCGAGTGGGCCATAATTCCCATAGTCACATCACAACACAAGACGCTTTGCCGATCGCACCACATTAATTTTCGCCGTGGCGAGTTGTCTTGTCTAATCTGGAGTCAGAATACCTACCATCTGATTCTCATACTTGCCACATTGTGCAGGGCGTATGTCGCCTGTCTGATGACCTGCCAGCCCGCCGTCTGGATATCCGTCTGATCCCGCCGGAGCAGTACCACTGCGCAGTGCTGTACTTCACCGGGAGTGACGTGTTCAACAAGACCATGAGGACGCACGCCTTGGAGCACAACTTCACGCTCAACGAGTATTCCTTGCGACCAGTCGGAATTACTGGTAATTATGTGAACCTACTATATCCCATACCTACCCTGCTGTAACTGCTGAGTATAGATTAGGCAAGACATCTTCCTTATTGCACCATCTCCACGATTGCTGTGTGCTGTGGGTTGCTTCACGTCCACTGTCTAATGATTAGACTCTAATCAATCACGCGTTTCATCACTGTGTAATCAGTCCATCTGGTCAGAGGTCTGGCTACTGAACGTTTTTCTGCAGCCATTTCTCTGTTTATGTTCTGTGTCTGTTTAATTTCTATTTATTATATTTTTCTCAAGCTGTGTTGCGTCATTGTGTGTAGGTGTACCCGGTGAGCCTGTGCCCATTTCTTCTGAAGAGGAAATATTTGAATACATCGACTTTCCTTACAAGAAACCCGAAGAACGGAACATGTAATTTGAGTTAGAAATAAAATAAATTGTGCGAATATAATAATTTGTTTATTCATCTGTTACTTTATCAATAGTCATAGCTTATGTATCACATGGTTCAAGGAATTATTGATTAAAAATATCAACAAATTAACATTATATTGTTGGAATCACATTTTACATACAACACCTACAGTTTATCTGAAATAATTTAAGCATTAGTCTAGATGTATAATTAATAATAATTTCGGCTTATATCATAAATAGTCAATTGACTGTCATGCTTATTATGATATCCTAATTAATTTCTTTTAGCTAGCGACTAGGCAAGTCGTTGAATTCACAAAATTAAATACGAGAACATTTTGCAATATTAAAATTAACACACACAATCTTATTAAAGATCTGTCAATACAATAATCACCCGGTCAGTCAAAGTTCCCAGCCTTTTATTGCCAATGTTAATCATTCAGTCAGAGCAAGGCAAGTCACTTACATTTACACACAAAACTTCGGCCACATAAACAAAATAATCAACACTTCATAAAATTATTCAATATCTTACAACCTTAGGGCTCGTACACACTATGCCGCCATTCATGTGACCTTGAATGATGTTCTGCGGCACGCCTTGCCGGCGGCATAGTGTGTAGAAGCCTTTACGGAATAATAATTCAACTTATTTCATACTTTTTCAATTCTAGTCAATAAATTCTTCTACAATAATAAAATTAGCAGCATCGAACGATAAAATTAAATCAGCCAATACAATTAGATTGTTATTTTGAATGGGATTATTCCGCGATTATATTTATCGATACCTCGATATATCAGAGCAGTTTCATGCTCCATGTACACGAGTAGACTGCCGAGGTAACAATAAATATAATCGCGGTAATAATCCCGTTAAAAATAACAATCTAATTGTAATGAACAACCGCGAAAGTCTCAAAACTCAGCCATCATTATTTCAAGCTCAATTTTATATCGATCGATATGTTTATTTGAAGTTGGCATGAAGTTACGAATACAAAATAATTTTAAATTAATAACATTTCTGTCAAATCTGTTATCAAACATATATGATTACCATTTCACAGCGTATAACTAGACTACAGAACTACGGAATCTTGGGAAAGATATTTCACCAGTACGATGTTAATTGTAAAGTATAAGGGAAGAATATGTCCAACTCACAGACCGTTGTCCAACATCTAACAACGTTGTTTTGGATCGCTGATACAAAGAAGGGTCAACATCAGTCTCCAATAGCCGACCTTGGTTAGATCCTGTTGGCAAGTGACCTCCTCACGTGTCGTACTCCCTGGCGTCGGGGTGCACGAGCCGGTACAGGTGCGAGGTGGGGTCGGCCAGCGCGTCGTCGGGTGTTCGCAACTCCAGCAGTTCACCGCCACCTACAAGTAATTAAGCTTTTTTATATCTATACTACTAATGATACGAGAGGAATGAATAATATGTAATCGATGAAGTCGGCTCCGCTAGCGATCATTTCTAGACGTTTAACTTAGAAAATAAAAAACAATAATCTTCATCAACTAATCGTGATGTCCATCCACTCGAAAGAACATGTTCATAAAATGGTCCATTATTTTTGTTGTCGTCAAGTGTTTACATACATACATATAATCACGCCTTTATCCCTAATGGGGTAGGCAGAGCGTAAACGACCTAGACGAAGGTGTCTGACAAATTTTGAGGGTTATTCCAGATGGATCTGCATATTGCTGCTATAGTGACAGGTTGTCAGCCCATCGCCTATATTACAATACTAAAACCCTCGAATCCCTTAGCTGATTTTTACAGCATGCCCGGGAGGAGAGCTGGCACATTTTATGTTTTTCTATCACTTCCGGTCCAGCATGGAAGTGTTTAATAATGATTTATTAAATATGTACCTAATACAGCGACTCTCGAACATTCCAGCACGCCGGCAACCCTGTGTGCTACAAAGAGCACGGTAGAGCCAGCAAACGAGCCGCGGATGGTGTCTAGGATCATTCGTTCCGTTTGCTGGTCCAGGTTAGCCGTCGCTTCATCAACAAGCAGCACCTGTCAAGAGACAACGTTTATTTAGATGTAATTTTAAAGATAATTTTGAAGACAACAGTCAACTCTTTACAGAAATGCATAGACCGAAACAAAATACCCCTCATTTGTAAGAAAAAGGCTTTCCGATTTAAGATCAGTAAGGCAATAACTAATTTATATGTGGGGTGGGGTTTGTTACATTGGTGCCATGACCAGGATTTCAGGTCTCGAGCGTTGTTGTAATAAGGGGTGGGGTTTGATACAAAGCCTTACACCCTGCATGCGTAGTGGCAAAGACAACTGCTGCCGGGCTGTGACAAAGATTGTTGGGGGTGGGCAGCAACTGTTAGGAGTTAGCAACGATTGAGATCCGATTCAAATCGCCATCCTCGAGCTGGCATATCTTTCACCTTAGTAAGACGTTGATTTTCCTACCTTAGCTCTCTGTAGCACAGCCCTCGCTAGACACAGCAACTGCGCACGTCCCCTTGATAACGATCCCGCGTTCGCTGCCAGCCCCCCTTGTCCCGTTAGCGCGTCTCTCAGTCCGCAAGCTTCCAACGCTCTCCATACTTCCGCGTCGTAATACTGCTTCAATGGGTCGACGTTCTCACGGACTGAGCCCGTGAATATGAACGGCTCTTGCGGGATTACGGCGATACGGGATCTGTGAAACAAGATTAATGACGTAAGTAAGGTCTCTGTCTGTTGTCTTGTATAGTCGGAGTTAGTTCTCGATTAGGAGGTCAGGGATTCGATTCTCAATGGCGGAGTGGAAACGGTGGAAGGACCACAAAGCAGACATGCAGATTAGGACAATGAAGAAAAAATTGCTTCGTTGAAAGTTGTAAGTTTGTAACCGAATGCAATACTCTGATTGGTTGTAATTTGATCTCAAGCCTACATACTACTCTCTGGAAAGCTGAAACATCCTCATTTACTGACAAGTAGGCGTGGCTAGGCGCAGTATGGCGGCCAATAGCTCACTCTCACCTCAGCGCGCGCAGGTGTATGTGTGCGAGGTCCACGCCGTCCAGCATGACGCGCCCCCTGGTGGGCGTGGCTAGGCGCAGTATGGCGGCCAATAGCTCACTCTCACCTCAGCGCGCGCAGGTGTATGTGTGCGAGGTCCACGCCGTCCAGCATAACGCGCCCCCTGGTGGGCGTGGCTAGGCGCAGTATGGCGGCCAATAGCGAGCTCTCACCTCAGCGCGCGCAGGTGTATGTGTGCGAGGTCCACGCCGTCCAGCATAACGCGCCCCCTGGTGGGCGTGGCTAGGCGCAGTATGGCGGCCAATAGCGAGCTCTCACCTCAGCGCGCGCAGGTGTATGTGTGCGAGGTCCACGCCGTCCAGCATAACGCGCCCCCTGGTGGGCGTGGCTAGGCGCAGTATGGCGGCCAATAGCGAGCTCTCACCTCAGCGCGCGCAGGTGTATGTGTGCGAGGTCCACGCCGTCCAGCATGACGCGCCCCCTGGTGGGCGTGGCTAGGCGCAGTATGGCGGCCAATAGCGAGCTCTTCCCGGCGCCGGTGCGACCGACCACGCCCATTTTCTCGCCAGGGAATGTTGAAAACGTCACACCTTGTAACGCCATCGCACCGTTTTCTTTGCCGCTGTGAACAACAAAACGTAAAGTATATCTTCTTTGGACTAAATTAACACAGCAATCTTGTTACAAAAATACACAAACAAGTACCTGTATTTTAAGTACACGTCATCAAACGTTATAACTCCTTGAGAAGGCCAGCCATAAGGTGGCGTTTCACCGTCTATTACTTCGCCCTCCACCTGCGTCATGTATTCTCCTACTCGTTCTACGGCGATCATCTCGCGCTCTGTCTCCGTAAATGAATTGAGAACGCTGCTCAGGACTGATGACATGGATAACGAGTACGCTATTGCTAGACCGACTAGACCTGCGAAGAGAAACGTAGTGTGAGTACATGCATAGAAACATGTTATATCCTTGACTGGTTAGGTAGGGCTTAGTTTGGAACTGAAAGTTCGGCATTGGTAGCCCGCTGTAGCACGGCACGACCACAGGGCTAACTGACATGTCCTCAAACGCCAACCTAAATATGCGTGCAGCCACTAACTTACAAGGCGTCACACATTGGAGGGCAGATCTGTCGGAGCGAACGTGATCTATGGTTTCATTGGGTTTCGTAGTCGTAGCACTGGGATTCAGTTACCTGGATCAGCGGCGTGCGTAGCCCGCTGTAGCACGGCTACGAGCGCGGCGGCCGCTACGACGGCTCCGGCGCTCACTTGCAGCCTCAGCCCCAGCCACTGTGAGGCCGCGGCTGCGCATAACGCGGCGCGCTGCCACGCCTCCACTAACTCCGCGCCTAGTTCCTGCCAGCGACTGTCTGCCGCCATTGCGCGCACTGTTGTCAAACCTAGAGAAACAAGTAACAAAGAAATACTTTCAAAAGTTTGTAATGACATGGTACATAAACAGGTCCAATTTTAGACAATAAAGAATTGCACTGTCGCATTTTTACGAACGAATACACAACATCTTACACTGCGCTTGCCAATACACTTTTCTGCTGCTACTCGGCATTCCAATCCAGTTCTCATCTCTATGTTGTACCATGGTTGTACTGTCTGAAACCTACCTTCGAGAGTATCATTGAAATGAGCGTAGACAGGGGATAGAGTGACGCTCTGCAGCCGCTTCAACTGTCGCGAGGTGACGCGGTATCTCCGCTGCAGGCGGTAGTAGATGATCACTAGTGGCAGAATCGTCACCATCACCCACGGAAGACCGTACACTGTCACTGCAATAGCACCTGTTAAAAAACATAACATAGATTATATTTGCATTATTTTTTTCTGTCGTTAAATCAATTGGTAATATAAAACAAATTACTAAAATATGGCTATCTTTTGTTTTGTACTTACCAACGAGGGAGAAACATTGAGCAAGAAGAATGTTCAATATGAACGGCAACGAGTCGTCCACCGTGTATGTGTCCGACGAGAATCTGTTGATAATACGTCCAGTCGGAGTTATGTCGAAGAACTTCACTTTAGCCTAAAATACAAGACATATTGGCCATCATAGAAGTTTTACACCTTCACGTCAGTAAGTATACCATGTATGATCACTTTATAGACGTACCTTTACAATAACTCTGAGTAAATGCTTGTGTATTTTGGCGGCAGCTTTCACACCTCCATAAGCGAACAAGAACGCTCGCATTATCGTGAATACTAGATTCAGTCCAGCCAGGCCAAAGTATATTTCCAAGTAAAAATTGTCGTTGTACGTTGACGATGCATTCATTGGAGCTTTTTCTATTATAGGCCTTTCTGTCACGTTGGCTGGGTTACTCATAGTTCGGTATATAGCTAAGGATGTGTTCAATATAGTGTGCATGAAACTGTCCATAGTATTAAAGCCGTGATCCATTAGACTGGCAGTCTCATGAGGTTCTGATAACTTCACTGTTTCGCCAACGCTAGTGGAGTTTTTAGGACGATTCTTGAGCCAATACGTGAGCCAAAGAAAAGTGAAGTTTTGAGAGACTTGCATGAGTACTAATGAGAGGAATATGGAAATAGAAAGGAAGATGCCGACAGCTTTCATATACAGACAGATCACCCACCAACCAACTGTTCCTTGTGACATGGATTCCTGAAATAAAATCTGATAATAAATAACCGGTAAATAACATCAACTTAAATAAGGAAAAGAGGCGTACTCACATCATCTTCTAAACTAGTCCTGCTGACGGTATCTGAGTTATCTTTGGCGACTTCAACTGGTTTGGCTGGTTCCTCACCAATCGACTCTGTTTCACTTGGGAGGAATTCCTCTATATCATTGAGCACTATTTCTGGAGGACCTGAGGAGAGTAGAAAGTAGAATAATATTCTGAGAATCGCTTATTTGCCAAGAATAGCCATACTAAACTAAACGAACATAAAAAGCAACTAAATGTAAAAATGAGTAAGTAGTTACTGTACATATTCAACGACAATAATGATAAGGTAGTTATTTTACTTCGATTTTATGGTACAAATTATCACATCTCAAACGGATGCAAATTACATTTGAAGGAGAGCGCGCAGCGCACTATCAACTAAATAGTTCGGCGCTGTTCGTCGGATCTCTCTCTTGCACTCACAGTGCAGTAAAGAAATATCCGACGATCAGACTACTGAAAATCGCAAGTTCGCACTGAGGTTAAAATATTTCTACTTATATCACATCTTACCTTGTGCAGCGATCTGTCCGTCTGTGAGCAGTATAGTGGTGTTGGTGCGAGCGAGATGCCGCGGCGAGTGTGCAACGAGCACGCGCGTCGTGTGACGTAACAGCCCGAGCACGCAACGCTGCATGATGTGTGATGCCACTACTCCGTCCAGGCCGGAGAATATGTCGTCCAGGAGGTATACTGGGGGAAAGCAAAAAAAAAATATAATAATAATATTGTCCGCGTTTTTATTTTATATATCACACTGCTCTCACCAATTTCTCGCCAAGCGTGGCAAGTAAGGTAACCAAGTCCAGAAGTGACTGGATTTTTCTAGCTGATATTCTTCTTTTAAAAACCTACCTTGTTTGTCCTGATAAACTGCTCGTGCCAATGCGATGCGAGCTCTTTGACCGCCGCTCAACGTGAATCCGCCTTCTCCGACGTACGAGTTCCAGCCGAGTATATTCAAGTCCTCTGCAAAACATTAACATTATGTATAAAAAATAGATGGGAGCGATACATCTGAGACAATACAGTACACGTGTTTTATAAACTGTCAATTACCAGTGAGTGCACAAGCGTCGATAACACTCCGAAACTTCGCTTCGTCATACGGCTTCCCAAACAAAATATTGTCACGAATAGTGCCCCGAACTAGCCAAGGCTTCTGAGAAACATAGCCGAAGCCATTCAGGTTGTCAGGTATTTGTAAGTCACCACCTCGCTTTATCATGTCGCCGATAATAGCCAGTAGAAGCGAAGTCTTCCCACTTCCTACAGCTCCAGTTATTCCCACAAGGTCGCCTTTTCCAATTTCTAAAGAAATATCTTTGAGCATAAAAGGCTCGTCAAGTAGTACTTCTGTGGAAGAGCCTGAATCGTGCCGCTGTGCCGAAAGACGCTTCTTCGATTTCCCTTTATTCTTTTTCGTCTTCTGTGGCAATTTTCGGCGTTTCGAAGGCTTAGCCCAAGCGAATGAAGCGTTTTTGAAAATAATAACTTTGTCTTCATCGTGGTTTGTGTTAACTCGGTCGTAATATTTTTCAGGGTCCATATCTGGAACCTAAAAATATGTTTTAAATGGTTTCTATAAATTACCATTTTTGACATAGAAATTATAAATCGAAGACACTTACGTCCAGAAGGTTTTGTATGCGTTTGATTGAAACCCATGCCTCAGTGAGGCCATTTAGCACCCATGGAAAAGCGTTCAAAGGGCCTATAAGCATATTGATTAATGCGACTGTTGTGAACACCTGCAAAGTGCATCAAATAAAATGCTTAAAAAATATTAGACATAAAAAATTAGCAACATATCTAGAGTTTAGCTTACCATAGGTGCACCTAATGGTTGTCCACGCAATGCATGCGTTCCCAGTGTGAGAGCGGCTACTATTACCGGCGTGGTCGCCCATAATACCACGCAAATTGCGTCCAAATATTTACGACCACGGAGGTATTTTAGTTCTTGTGTTCGAGCCTCTAAAAGTAAAAACAATATTTTCATGAACATGGAGGTGTTGTAGTTGAATAAAATTAGATTAAATCACAAATGAAAACTTACCATTAACTCTATCAATAAAATAATCCTCCCAGACATATACTTTTACTGTTCTAATGCCCTTCAGCATGTCGCTGATAAGACTAACACGCGAGTCTTTATGCGTCATCATCTTTGTACTTAATTCGCCGATTTTGTTCGCGATAACTTTGTTGATCGGTATAAGAATCACTGAGAATGCTACTCCAGCAAGGAAAGAGATACCGACTTGTTGATATAAGAGAAAGAGTGTGATGAATAACTGAAAGAAATCAAAGATAGCTTAACAAGTAGGAATTAAGACTTTTGAAAATATGGGGCTACTATTTACCATAATAATAAATAACATACCTGTAAAGGAATACTCCATAAAGCATGAAAACTTGGACACGAATTCACGATTCGGTCTGTGTCTGTGGACATAAAGTTAGTGATCTCTCCAACAGAGAATGCCTTCGTCAGTTCAGACGAGGTAACGCTAAGCGTTTTCCCCAATATAGTGGCGACTATCGCACCTCGCATTTTGAGCCCAATGAGAGACATGAACCAATTGAAGTGGACATTAAATAAGGCTGAAATTAGGGTTGCAGCTAAGAGTCCAGCTGCATACGAGTACCTGGAATTAAATCATCGGATTAGATACCATATGAAGTTGTGTGCAAACAAAAGATGATTCATATACTTTTCTATATGTACAGTTTACGACTGTTCTTCTGCTTACCCTAAATGTTGATCAATAGTCTCATCCTCAACAAATGCGACCAGTTTATTTAGCAAAAGCGGTCCAGCGAAACCCGCCATGTCTGACACAAGTTTCAGCAATCCTATGCTGTAGAACTGAAAGGCGAAGACAGAGTGCAGAGCGCGTAGTAATGTGACGTTCTGCCGCCGAGGGCGCACTAATACGCGGGCAGTTGGCGTCACTGGGGTCGAAGTTTGTGGACCTGTCTCGCCTATTGCACCGTATCCTAAAATACCACAACTTAGTACAATTTTCAATAATAAAAAAAATATTAACCCAAAATTAGAAATAAGAAACCATTTTACCTAAAATATGGTAATCAATCCTGTTACCTTTTTGGGCTAGTTTAGCAACATATTTTGTTATTTAAACTCTCTACACTTTCTACATGATAACATTGATGACCTTTCCATTAATCTTTATATCATAAATTTTATGATAAAAGTAATAAATCACTGATAAATAAAAAAGAAACAAAATAGCACTGAAAATGTAATAGATTAGCTAATAAAACTAATTAAGTATAAATTCGGATAATTTTAAATTCTTACCAGAGGCTATGAATGGTTCATGAGGGACTTCTGCAAACTGCTGATATTGGTCTGCATTGCCTATTAAAGCTCTGTCCATTCGAGCACCCACATAAGAGCACCGGTACTTAGCTGGGAGGTCAAATAATTCCTCCGGGTCATTCAACTTATTTTCTAATCCTGGACAAAAGTTTGTGTTAAAGATCATATCAGGTAATAAGAAGTAGAAGTTGGATTCTACATTGAAAGCTAAATATTTTACCTTTCTGGAGCAATGGATCAACCCAAGAAAATGTTAATTGAGATGTACAGCCTGTCCCTTGCATAGCTGTGCCTAAAATACCTTCATCTGAATGTGGAAGTAATGGAGTATATTCACTCTGAAAACAATCAGATCATTTATTCTAAGGGCAAGGAGAATAAATAATAATAAATAACATTATAAGAATAGAATGTAACAGGCTCTTACATGGTTGTGTTGAGATCCAACAAGGCAGGGTGAGTAGAAAGTAGGTCTTGAGTCACTTGATGGTAAGAGAGTCAGCAAGTAGATTCCATGGCAGATCAGGGTGGCAATTTGAAACCCTATCTGCGTGCCATCTCTAATACTGGAGCGCAGCGCAACCATGGTGAACAGCGCTGATACAGCCCACAGGACCAGTAAAATTGAGGGACCTCTGGCACTGGGGCCCAGACGATGTTTCAGTGCCAATACATACCCAAAATGAACCAGCCAAGATAGACATGCTGATCCCGCAGCAAAGTATTCAACAGGGTACAAAACAAAGTCAACTTTAGTTATACAAATGTACAGTTCTAAGATAGGAATGAACACTAGGGCTAGCACTACAAAGCTACGCAAGACTATAGAGCGTTCTTGAGTTTTCTCTCGGATCACCCATTCCTTTCGATAGCCCACAAAGTAGCCAGATATAATGGCTATTATGAAGCACACTGGTATTTGGAAGAAGAGCTCTTGAAAGCAAGGCCCGAAGTCCTTGTTGACGTCGTCCCACGGCTGCAGGCCCGCCGGCCCGCACATATCCTCCCATTTCCACTGGGTGAGGAATTCCATCACAAAACACCAGTCACTACTGTAAGCACCTTTAGTAAGTGTTCAAGTAATCGTGTACGGCAGGGGATTCCTGTTTTATCAGAGAACCGAGGCAAGGAAACAACAGTGATTCATTATTTTCTCAAGTTACACAGTCACAACAATCACATCACGGTCAGCAAAGTACACCTTTAGCCACTTTAGCAGACAAACTTCTCATCACAGACTACCTAGAAGAAGCTTCTCATCATGTTTTAATGTCCAAGATGTTTATTTACACATTATGTAGCACAAGTGGTAGGAATCTTCATAGTAAAAAAATTTATGACATTTCTATATAGAGATAGCTCCCATGCTTGAAGTGATACCATGTAAGAAAATAAAAGTTAAAAAGTTATTATTTTTGCTATTCAGCTTCATACAATATCATGGATACAATTAGGAGTTGGTAGTAACTTTGTATGAATATTGGCAACACTGCATTTTGTCATGGCGTCATGGCGATTTTTGTTTTTGGCGGTTGTGAAATTCATTGTTTCTTTTGTGGATTTGGAATGATTTTAACAAATTATTAGCGTAAAGTCGTAGCTTTACTCCTCCGCCACAACAGACCTTCGCGTTTATTGTGAGACAGTGACTCTTAACGTTGTGAGATACTGATTCTTTGTTTACGTTTGTGAGACAGTGATTCTTCAAGAATATTTGTGTTGATATTCACATATTCATTGCAGTTATTGAGGAAGTGACTCTTTGTAGTATTTTGTCTTTAAAGATAAGTACAGGAAGTCATAGAACCTGTGAAATTTGTGGCTTAAAAGAGCGGCATGCTCATAAATAAGCCCTTGCAGTTTATAAGGTTACCTATCAATGAAAACAGGTAAGACCAAGTTGCAAAACAATGACTAGCATTTATATTTTGATCACTACTACACGCTGTCCAATTTAAAGAAATGTTGCAATTTCACCAATGTCAAGTAATATTGCACAAAAAGTTAGGACTACATTTGTATAGATAGCTGAATAAGAAGTGCTAGCATTAGATGGACCGCATATAATCTGGTGTAAGATAAGTCCCAAGAGTATAAAAGTTTTACGACATGACAGGACACCCTCCAGCAAACAAAGTGAGCAACAAAGTTACAGATACACATGAGCATTTAAAACAGCAATAAACTATTTTTATTTTTGTTTCCAGATGCAAGGAATGGATTAAGGTTATTGGCAAGGACGACTTGGTAAATTTGCCAATTGAAAAAAGTAAGAAGTTTTGTTACTGAGACATTTTGCGAAAGGGACATAATGCGACTGAACGGATTGTTGTATAGTAAATATATAAGCATGATAGCAAATAAATATGCAATAGATAAGCATGTTTAGTTTCTAAATACTAGTCGCATAATAAAATTGTGATTGTTCTTTTTTATAATTATATGAATAAAGCTTTTCTTACACTCTTGATTTTTTCTTTCACTTAAATCAATTTAAATCTTATGAACATATTTAACGCGACGCGATGGACCTAAAAAATCTATATCGACATTCTATTTGCACATCACTAATATCGATATCGATGATTTTTCTACCAAGATTTTGCCCCTCACTAGCTGTGACAGCTGTCAGATGTAGGTTGCCATAAAATGGGACTCAACTCGAACAAAAACGGTTGTATGGAGATCGGTCTCTTAAAACGCTAGTTTTATTTACTTCCTCTATGGTAGCACAATTAGAGCACCGCAACGTCAAATTATTATGAAATGGGCAAAAAATAAAATATATGATTGCGCTTTTTTTTTATTATTATAGAGCATAGACAAATAAAAACAAGGACAACATTATGATGTAATTAAAATCTGCTATCTCTTTCTTTAAAACTAATAACGCAAAAATACATTTAAAAAATTACATCATAGTTAATTCTCATAACGATTTTTCTTGTATCTAGTACATTGCTGGCTATGTTCGACAAAATCAGCAATTAATAATAAATAGAAAACTTTTTATTCAACAAAAATAAAAATTTCTGTACTCTGGTTTCGATCATACTCAATCACGTTGATCACATCACAGTACTTTTTGTGTTTTATTTTTAAATACCCATAGAGGTAGGAAAAACTAGTTCTAATACCTAGTTCAGTAATTTTTATTCACTGAAATTTGTAAATCTAGGACCAAGTATCAGAAAAGTAGTAAATAGAACAAAACGCAACAAAAAAGTTATGCTGCTGTCACTCACTGTCACTTTGACATTTGGATTTTGTTGTGTGTTGTATTCTCAGGTTGTATTGTTTTGTTTATTTATCGAAATATTATCACATTTTGCTAGTTAATTAATTAAAATAAAGTAATTGTAGGAATCTAAACAAGTTATAGTTTGCTTAGTATCGTTGCGACGCGAGACTATTATAAATAACCTAGAAACTTAGAGCACCTTCAAGTCATCCATGGATATTGAAGAAACCCCAGCTATCAACGTAGAGAGTGCAGAGACCGAGAGAGAAAATGAAGAGGACATCGACCCTATCAATGACATAATCGACTATCTCGTGCGATGCGCTAAGATCTCATTTAAAAACGCACGAATTGATGAAACGAAAATCAAAACTAGCGATAGGATCCGCATGGCCTATGACCTGTACCAGCGCTCGCCAACTGAATTTCTAATGCAATTTGGAAAGTATTTATCCTCAAATCATCTGGGATACTTTGAAAACTTACAACCCCTTCAACATGAAAGAGTCAAGTTCCAAGAATGTTTAGCCAGTCTAAAAAAATATCACTCAGAGGAAAGCAGAAATAAAAGAACAAGAAACAGAAGGTACAAAGCAATGCAAAAAATGCAAGAAGAAACAGATTACTTCAGTGAAAAAGAAATGATGTACAGAAATCCCTTGTTGTATGAACAACTTGTTGGCCAATATTTAACTGATGAGGAAATAGTAGAAAGAGATGGAGTTGACAGAGACAATCTTACATTCCTCAACATGATACTAGAAACAGTTGATAGAAATCAAATGAGAGAAACAAGAAATGAACAAATGTTGGAAGAAGATATACCTACACCAAGTTCACAAGAATGTGAAATTGAAAAGGAGGACACGAAGCCAAAAGCTAAAGTAAAGCAGTGGGGTGATTTTGAAACTCCTGACACAACACCTAGTTTCAAACCTGAACCCAGGAAGCAAGCTTTGATTACTGCTCCAGAAAGAAATTTACTCAAAGAAGAATTTTTGCAGGAAATGTACAGCAGTTTCATTGAAGGAAGAGATGTGGATGTTGACTACAGCAGCATTGACAATGATGAGCAGTATGATGACCTGAAGCAGGTGTCTCAGGATGCTGAAGATGAATACTTTGACTCAGTCACCAATGAGGTGGAGAACTTGGAGGAGCACATGAAACTTGTTGAAGAGTATGGAAGAAAGAAGTCTATAGAGAGCAATGATACTGAAGATGACCCTTTAGATGAGTTCATGAAACATATTGCAATAAAACAAAATATTAATTGAATAATGCATTTCATTTAAAGTTATTTCCTGATATCTGAGTAGAGTTGTATGTTGTATCATTCTGTTAATTAGATTTAGCTCAGTAACACATCCCTATTTAACAAATTGTTATTAGTGAACTAAACTACGTATTAGATACTACTAGGTTTTTGTTCAAAATTTCAAATAGCATTCAACTTACACCAGCTTTATAGAATATCTACCTCTAGAGCTACACCCTACTTGAATCACTTTCTAAGGTTGGTCACAATATTGGAAATATTTCGTGCTTTGGAGGGCACGTTCAACATCATCATCATATTTATTATTAGGTGGTTTAAAACTCTAACACCAACCAGGGGACGGGGACGACCTGTTAAAAGTAGAACATCCACTTGTCGAAATTGCATGTACAGATAGACAAAACAACCTAATACCTATTGCATAACAGTTTTGATGTAACGAGCTATGCTATGCAGTGACAAAACATTAGGGGACCTTATATAGAACGTTGCACAATTCTATCCCTTACCTTTCTACGCTCTATTACCGTACTAGGGATCTAATTGATCGTATGTATGACCAGCGGCGTTTCACGCTATAGTTGTTATGTTGTGATCCTCAAAAGGTTAGCATACGCGGTATGCATTTAACAGCGAGGGAAATTTCACAGTGTTCCGACGCATAACAAAGATATGGATCGTATTCGTTTTCAATGAATTGTTTAAAATTGTTCACTCTAAATCTCACGAACACGACTCAGTGTTTAAAAAATGTGTAAGGTTTATTTCCTATATTTTACATAAAGAAAGACTGATGTATTAAATATGGAATGGGCCAGTCAGAAATCTAACTTAATTAAAAGAGAAAATGTATAGGGTATATAAGGGTAAGCCATAGGCAAACCATAAAAGATCAGTCAGCTCAGCTAGCACAAAGTACGCTCATATAGTATGGGTGGTCACTTTCTGGAGACAGTAGTTAAGGATTTCTCTGTAACGGTCGGGTCAGTAATGCCACAATGGCATCAGCGACGTGGGGTCAGCTGCTAGGCCCCTGTCACAAAATTATGACTAATATGGATTCCATTCGAGACCCGTATTTACATACAATAGATGGTAGTAGTGATCCACAAAAATAATATCCAGAAGTTTGGGGCTAGCGACTTTTTCTCAAACGTAAACAATCAGGAAATACTTTTGGAAGTTACCAGAATTCGAAGTAGGTCATGATGAGTAGAGCTGTTTGTTTAATTTAAGCTGTTTAATTTCGCTTCATCCTAATATCTGTTGCAGATGAAATTGACGAATAGCAGATTAAAATAAAATTAATATAAAAATAATAAATAGACTGCTAAACAGCTTTTATTAGTGTCGTAAAATTTAGGCATTCGGTATCTTTTGAGTCTAGAGGTAAAGGAGAAATTTGTATTTTAGGGACTTGTTCCATGAGTAATTTATTTGTCTGCGCCCACGCTGCAGTGTCTAGCTAGCTCATTGTTAACTTTCAACTTAAATTTAGGAAGCTCGGCTCTTCTAAGATTTTTAAGTGACCCAGTCCAATTCTATTCAAAAGTTTTATTCTAAGTAATATTTTTCATTGAGGTTTGACGACAAATATTTGCACTAAGGTATAGATGTAACCGATCGCAGTTATTTTCAGCGTTAAAGTCAAATATCCACTAATTATTGTGGGTATTACGAACAGAGCAACACCCAGTTTTGAGTAGTTCACTGATCCTGTTCCTGTTCCCATACTTATTGCCCTTCCAGAGCGGGGTGAAAACAATGATGGGAGCACGCTGCGCTGGTACCTTGACATTTGATGCAAGAACGGGTCTCATCGCCGGCTTCGGTCCGAGGTGTGCGCTATGGGGCGGCCGCAGCGTCGCACGCGCAGCCAGACGCGCCGCAGACATCGCGCGCACCACGCGTCCCACTGTCCGACCCGACCTGACCGATACGCGGAGTGCCATATCGTGGAAGTGATCACTGAATAACCCCATCGCACCCCAACTGTCCCAGCAGTCGATACATTATGGCTTCGGTAAGTCACCGTTTCATTTATTTCCTGCGGTTTATTTTATTTATCGGCTCTATATAGGTAATGTAAAAGCTCTACGTATCGGCGATAAAGTTTAGGTACCTCATATACTCGTATGTATACGTATAGGATTAACATCATATTTTCTGCAACTGTTGCATCAAAGATATTTTACCATAGCGCGATGATGAGTTAGATACAAAATACATCACACTGAAATAAAATAAATGAAATTAACTACAAAATTATTTAGACGCAAGCGCGTTGATGTCTTTTGTATGGAGAAATTGTAACTTTGCATCTTAGGTTTAAATTAAACACATTAGCTGAATATTTTATGTAAAATTAAATGGATTTAGATGGAGTATTTCGTAATCTAAACTACTTAGTTTATATATTTTTGCTATTAATATAATGACGAATTATAGAGACGGATGATATAACTTTATTCAGTTTATGTAAGTTACTAAAATAAAAATATTGTAGGTACTTATCTACTTTTCGCATGTTGTAGCCTATTTTAACCACGTTTTATTATGCTCCCGAACTTATAAATAACAGCGAGAGGTAGGTTAGGTACTAAATTATATTATAACTTATAATATAGATTTACATGCACATCATATGGATTTTTACACTGAATATTTACGAGTAGGTATGTTCTAATGGAGGCAATCCAAAGTATTGTAAATTCCCCGGCAACTTTAAAACTTATAAAAGGTACTTATTCATATTCATGATCATCAATCAAACCCGAGCTACCCCATGGACCCCATTATCGCAGTAATGACGACCTGGCCGCGGACGGCGCGGCGGCAGCGGCGGCTGCGCGGTGGTCTGCGGCGTTGCGCCCGCGCACGTCGCGTGGGCTCATCCTCTCCGCCGCGGGTCATCGACACATAAACCACGAGAAAGTGTTAATATTTCTTTCCTTCCACCCACACCCACTGGACTCGGTCAGCTACCATCATCCTCTGAAACTTATTGCCGTTGCCAAAAAATCTTTCTCGATAAATTATTCTAAAACTGACCTTTCAACACAATTTGGAATTCACAGTGCGACGTCTTGGGTGTTACCTATATATTGGCCCGATTCGTAACCATCCCGGCTTAACTAAATCTCAACTAAAATTATTGCCATCCCGTCTCATGATAGAAAGTGACAGGTATGGAATTATATTAGTTAAGTCGCGTATTTTGCAACCACGAATTGCTACCATTATCGTTGTAGAGATAAGATATTATGACAATTCCATTTAAATTACCCTCGCTGTAACTAATCTGTCTGGGTCTTTTAACTTACCTACATATAGAGACGATCAATGGCTTAATTAAACTAACCAACCATGACTTTGTTTGTACCTACCTATCGATAAGCTATTTCTTGCACGCACAGCTCGTAGCTCTATAGGTGTCAATCAAGCAGGTGTGGAAGTAAATATAAAGTACTAGCATTAACCCGCGGCTTCGCTCGCGAAAAATTTTAGCATCTACAGAATAACTTTAAAACCAGTTTAGTCATTGATGCTCTGCCTACCCCGCTAGGAATACTGGAGTGACTCTAAATGTATGTATGTATTAATTTAGTAAATAAGAAAGTATCAGTCATAAGGACAACTAACAAAAACCTTGATAATGAAGGACTTTTTATAGACAGCTTCATCCCCCTTTTTCACCCCTTCAGGGGTAGAATAACAAAAATCGTTGAAACACTTGTTTTTTACTTTTTAATCATTATCATTAGCCTAAATCCAAAATTTTAAGATCCTAACTACGAAAATCACGGACTTCCATACAAACTTCCATTCCCTTTTTAGCCCCCTTAGGGGTGGTTTTTTCAAATATCGCTCTTCAGTGGATGCCAACACTGTATAAGGTACCTGTTTGCAAATTATCAAGTCCCTAGGTTCAACGACTTTTCGTACACAACTTCATCCCCCTTTTCACCCCTTTGGGGGTGGAATTTTCAAAATCGCTGAAAAACGTGTTTATTACTTTTAAATCATCAGCCTAATAACTAACTCAACTTTTATTTCCGCGGGAATACTCATCTAGCGCGGGTAACACAGCGAGCGGAAAGCTGTATCTATATAAAACCTAAAATTATTGTCTTGGATGGAATTGCTAAAAATTGGCTGGTAAAAATGGTGTGATAGCTTTAGAGGTTTGTCAGTAACTATTAGTAGTACCCCGTGTGGTGCCGGGTAAGAATAAATAAATGTTATGATTGTATGTACCTATTAATTTATTGGAATGAGAAAGAATTAAAGGACAAATGTAGCAAAAACTACTACTACTATAAGTATGTTTTAATTATGGAGTTAGAAAGTACTGAAGAAAGTAGCAGAAATGGTTTCTAGTTAGTCATTGATGCTTTGCCTACCCCGATAGGGATAGAGGCGTGACTATATACGTATTTATGTACATATTAATTTAGTAAATCATAAAGTATCAGTCATACCATAACTCATAAGACTAACTAACAAATAGTTTTCTTTTATTGAAAATGAAAGACTTTTAGGAACGGTTTTCAGTAAGCCGTTGATAATCTGCCTACCCCTTAAGGGATACAAATGTGACTATTATAAGTATGTTTTAATTTATTGGACTGAGATAGTATGTAAAAAATTGTCGGTAACAGTTTCTATAGTTAGTCATTGATGCTCAGCCTACCCCGTTAGGGATACAGGCGTGACTATATGATAATTTATTTATTTAGCAAATATTTAATTAAGTATCCGTCATAAGGCTAACTAAAAAAATGTTTTTGAAATCGAAAATGAAGGACTTTTTAAAGACAACTTCATCCCCTTTTTGACTCCTTTCGGGGTTGAATTATCAAAATCGCTGAAACACGTGTTTATAACTAATAAGTTTTTAGCTTAAATTCAAAATTTGAAGATCCAAACTTCGAAACTCATGGACTTTCATACAAATTTCCATTCCCTATTATAACCCCTTAGGGGGTGAGTTTTAAAAAATCCTTTCTTAGTGCACCCCTAAACCTTATAAGGAACCTACATGCTAAATTTGGAGTCTCTAGACCCAGCAGTTTTACAAAATAACTTTAAAACCACTTTAGTCATTGATGATCTGTCTACCCCGCTAGGAATACAGGAGTGACTCTTAATGTATGTATGTATTAATATAGTAAATAAGAAAGTATCAGTCATAAGGACAACTAACAAAAACTGATTTTTAGATTGAAAATGAAGGACTTTCTATAGACAGCTTCATCCCCCTTTTTCACCCCTTCCGGGGTAAAATAACAAAAATCGCTGAAACACTTGTTTATTACTTTTGAATCATTATAATTAGCCTAAATCCAAAATTTTATGATCCTAACTACGAAACTCATGGACTTTCATACAAACTTCCATCCCCTTTTTAACCCCCTTAGGGGTGGAATTTCCAAACATTGCTCTTCAGTGGATGCCAGCATTGTATGAGGTATATGTTTGCAAATTTTCAAGTCCCAAGGTTCAACGACTTTTCGTACACAACTTCATCCCTTTTTTCACCCCTTTGGAGGTGGAATTTTCAAAATCCCTGAGACACATATATATTACTTTTGAATCGTCAGCCTACACACGAAATTCTTAGATCCTCACTTCAAAACTCGCGGACTTCCATACAAACTTCCATCCCCTTTTTAACCCCCTTAGGGGTGGATTTTCCAAGTATAGCTCTTTAGTGGATGCCAACACTGTATAAGGTAAATGTTTGCAAATTATCAAGTCCCTAGGTTCAACGACTTTCCGTACAAAACTTCATCCCCTTTTCACCCCTTTGGGGGTGGAATTTTCAAAATCGCTGATACATGTGTTTATTACTTTTCAATCATCAGCCTACTCACGAAATTCTAGGATTCTAACTTTAATACTCGCGGACTTCCATACAAACTTCCATCCCCTTTTTAACCCCCTTAGGGGTGGATTTTCCAAATATAGCTCTTTAGTGGATGCCAACACTGTATAAGGTACCTGTTTGCAAATTATCAAGTCCCTAGGTTCAACGACTTTCCGTACAAAACTTCATCCCCTTTTCACCCCTTTGGGGGTGGAATTTTCAAAATCACTGATATACGTGTTTATTACTTTTCAATCATCAGCCTACTAACGAAATTCTAGGATTCTAAATTTAAAACTCGCGGACTTCCATACAAACTTCCATCCCCTTTTTAACCCCCTTAGGGGTGGATTTTCCAAGTATAGCTCTTTAGTGGATGCCAACACTGTATAAGGTATCTGTTTGCAAATTATCTAGTCCCTAGGTTCAACGACTTTTCGTACAAAACTTCATCCCCTTTTCACCCCTTTGGGGGTGGAATTTTCAAAATCGCTGATACACATGTTTATTACTTTTCAATCATCAGCCTACTTACGAAATTCTAGGATTCTAACTTTAATACTCGCGGACTTCCATACAAACTTCCATCCCCTTTTTAACCCCCTTAGGGGTGGATTTTCCAAATATAGCTCTTTAGTGGATGCCAACACTGTATAAAGGTACCTGTTTGCAAATTATCAAGTCCCTGGGTTCAACGACTTTCCGTACAAAACTTCATACCCTTTTCACCCCTTTGGGGGTGGAATTTTCAAAATCGCTGATACACGTGTTTATTACTTTTTAATCATCAGCCTACTAACGAATTTCTAGGATTCTAACTTTAAAATTCACGGACTTTCATACAAACTTCCATCCCCTATTTTAACCCCTTAGGGGGTGAATTTTGAAAAATCCTTTCTTAGTGCACCCCTAGACCACACAAGGAACCTGCATGCCAAATTTGGAGTCTCTAGACCCAGCGGTTTGGGCTGTGCGTTGATATGTCAGTCAGTCAATCAGTCAGTTTTGCCTTTTATATATATAGATTGCCTTTTATATATATAGATTTCAGTTCTATCGAAAAACTTGTAACTACCATTAACTACTGAGATCGAACGGAAGGTAGCGACGTCGGCGGCGGTGGAGCGTAGGCGGCGGTGCGGCGGCGGCGGCGGCGGCAAACCGCCCGTGGCGCCACTCGGTCTGCGCGAGAGTTCCCACGCCCCCGCCCGCGCCCCGCTACACCCCGCGCACTATCAACATAACTTTTATTTAATAAATGCCCAAAACTTTCACTGCCAAATAAATACAAGTTTTTCGGAAGTGCGTGAATAATTATTCATTCGTGCAAAAAACCTGTTTTTATGGCGGATGATAAATCTAAGGTAGGCGTTATCTTCGTTGCTAGCAGCACCTGCGGTGCGGCTTAAGAATTACGATAGAGTCAATGGCGAAGACGAAATCTGATTAAGATTCTTGTAAGTATAGAGTGTTCTTATCTTACGTAGACATGACAAAGAGTAGAGCTTTCCGCTTTAACTTAATCAAAAGAGAAGGCCTAAAGCAATGGGTAGATAGATGGGCACCTACTCAGCAGTGGGTAGATGCAGGCTGATATAAGTAGATGGATAGAATCAAAATAGGTATCTTACTTAATACACAAAATAAAGTGAATACTTATAGACTTATACAGAAGTATAAATAAACCAGAAACATAAAGTAGGTAGGTATCAAGTCAGATAAAGTGCAGACAATTTAGTGTTTCCTGTTTTTGAGACCAACTGTAACGTTATCTTACCAGGTGTGCCGTGCCGTGTAGGTTTGTATGGTCAAGTGTTATGGCGTATAATGTCGCTTCATAGCCGTGCACAAAATTACGCCCCATAAAAATGATAATTTATCGCTTACCTAGAAACAATCTGCGTGTGCGCAAACATGTTTGGAGCTTCAGTACACTTCCATGGTACTGGATATTTATAAGGGACCGATTTTGTTAAACGTATTCAAATTCATTGGTAAATACTTTCATTGGTTCTCCTTCGTAAGATGTTACGAAGAAAATATCAGGGCAACCGGTTGCTAAGACTTAACCTACGTAGACTTAACTTTAATCAAATTAATCATACCTACTTACATGTACGCAGATTGACATAGTAAGAAAAGATGGATTAAATGTATGATTTAGTTATAGATTTATAGATATATCAGCGATGTAAAATATGAAAAGCAAGAAACCCAAAGTGGATACTTGAGGGAAAACCCGAGAACCATAAAAAAAAACAGATCTATAAGTACCATCATAGTCATACATATCCATTACCATTTAAGAATCTGAACAAACTGAGTTCGACCACACACACAGACAACTTTGGGACCTATAATAAGTACTACTTAGGTATGCAAGTTTATTTTGATGTGAATTTGAACGTAAAGCACATACGAACGAATATGCAGCCACCTAGTAAAACATTATATGAGGGATATTAAGCATACATGACGATAAAAGACCCCCTTTCCCTGTCGTCCGTGCTTCTCTGAAGCCTGGATCGTGATATCGTGATCTCGTAGGATTTCTCTACACTAATAGCAGCACACATCGAGCCCTATCAATTTTAACAATTCCTATATAACCGCAACACAATGATTACCAATTATTCCTCTCAAGTACAGACATGGTCAGACTCTGAGGGCAATTCAGTAAGAAATAAGAATACGAAATAACTAAATCTCAACTATATGATATTCGGCAAGAAATTATACTGTTTTTTATTCAATGATGCACCCAGTGCTCCTCAACTTATATTTTATTCAAACCTAATAATTTTCTTCGGCATCTAACAAAAAAAAATTCATTATCATTAACTTGCCCTCATCCCATTTATTTGGAGTCGGCACAGTACCTACCTACATTTTCTTCTTCCATTCATTCCTGTCAGCTGTCAGTTCCACACTCTTCTTTCTAGAAATATCATCTTTCACGCAGTACATCCATCTTTTCTTTGGTTGTCCTCTCCCAACATATCAAAACAAAAAAATATCCACTATGCTCAAAAATATTACACTAGCTGTGTTGCATTTTAGGCTAAACATCGTACTATTTGTAAAAATAAATACTTTCTCTAATCTCTGATCTCGACGACCACGGTCTATGAAAGTCAGGGACCTACCTATACATACATGGAAAACTCTTTTTACTATATTGTTACCGCGTATTAATTTTCTTGAGCGAGTAAAACTAGAGGAATGGGTTAACCACAATAGCTCATAGAATTAGAAATGGAAAGTCGCGTCCGGGTAAATATTTGTTGAACGTGTCGTGGTGTCGCGTGGCCGGTTACACGCCTCTGCGCAATGTTCATCTTCCCTTACCAACAATACAGGGTGTTCTCACCAAACTGAACAACTTTTTCGAGATATAAAAAACGGGTTTTGGCCACATTATTATTGACGGCAATTCGGCAGAGAACAAAATCACTAAATCTACATACATACATAAAATCACGCCTTTATCCCTAACGGGGTAGGCAGAGCAAAAAAGACCTAAACATAGATCGTTTGATGGTTATTACAGAGATGATTATTCATACTGCTAAAGTGACGGGTTGTCAGCCCATCGCCTAAATTGCAATACACTGAAACCCTCGAATCCCTTAGCTGGTTTTTACAGCATGCCCGGGAGGAGATGCAGCTGGCACATTCTATGTTTTTCTATCACACCCAGTCCAGCATAGAAGTAATCACTAAATCTTGACTAAACTAACCTGTAATTTACAATCCAGAGAGAACAAAGGGGAGGGCAATAGTTTTAGTTAAGATTTAGTAAGTCGTTCTCTCACCGAATCGATAGCATTATCTGATTTCCTAAATGATTTTGACCGTTTCGGTCGCCCGCCTAGTTTTGTAGACCCATATCCTGCCTGTATAAGGCCTGCCTACCTTCTTATTAAGAGTACCTTACCTATAATACCTAATAATATTATGCAATAATCTTTTTGAATAGATTACACAATGCATTTTTGACCAATAATGAATCCCTTAGTAGGAATACTGGCATTGTTACGCAAGTTATGATGGATTACTTGATTTTTTTCGACTAGCCTGTCTAATATTCCGCTAGAGGAGATGGGGCTAGTCGAAATACTTCTTATCAATACTGGGTAACATATTTTATAAGCG